>JAHFZB010000805.1:0-26042 GCA_036884735.1 Huso huso
TCACTGTCTTTGTGTGTCTAATCAGCTGTGTGGATGATCAGTACGGAAGATGGAAAAAGAAATCTGCAGACATGGAAACAGGTAAAAATGAAAGAAAAGTATTTTGATATCCAACAATAAATTATACCATTTGACTAAAAGTAATGACACTTCTTAGTACAGTAGACAAATGTTTTAATACAAGGGCCTTTTCAGTGTCTGTCTGACTAGACATGTATCTGCTAGACTTCAGTATAACGTGATAGGCCCTTTTTTCGCTTTAAATCAACTCTCAAGACCACATGTTCTCTCTTGCTATCTATGCTCTTTAAGCCTGATATCTGCTATTAGCGTTGTGTTGTTGCTACTATTTCATGTATTATGCACTTTCCACTTTATTTAAAGTATTCTACATTACTTTTTTTAACTGTATATCATGTATTATGCATTTCTCTATATTTAAAGTAGTATGGATTTTCTTCTTGTTACTGCATCTTGTAAAGTGCTTTGTGATGGTGGTCCACTATGAAAGGCACTATATAAAATAAAGATTGATTGATTGATATTGTAAATGTATAAGTCTCCCATATGAGAATGCACTAAACAGACAGTGAGGAATGCTATTATAGTGTAAAAAAAAACACCATTGTGGAACACTGCAGTTATAATATCCAAATCTTAAAAAAAATTAAAAAAATAAAATAAAATAAAAAAACACTGCTTATGATTAGCAAAATAACTTTCTTGCAGTTCCCTTTTTTGTGTTTTTTTTGGTTCGTGTCTGACTCTGTGACAGGATGGCTGTAGTGGTGACGTCAGGCCAGAATGCAGGAAGAAAACCAAACACAAAAATACTGCGGTGCAAAAAGAGGCGCCGTGTGTCGTTTATTTAAATAACAAAAACAAAATAAAATATTTAAACAAAAACACTTGCTCACAGAGCAAAAACAAAAGGTTCAGCAAAAACAAATCACGAACACAAAAACTAAACAATACAGGTCAGGCTGGACAATCGCTTTCACTGATCCTGGATTTTTTTTATCTTTTCTTTTCTTTTGCTCTCGCTCTCACTTTGGCTCTTTTGTACACCCATCCAGAGCGATGAAAGCTGCAGACTTTTAAAAAGGTGACCATCTCCCGATTAGCAACAATTAAACAATTAATTAACTCGCCCTGTTACATATCCCCCCCTTGTGCAAAGCACACATGGCCCAAACGGCCACCTCCCCCCTCAGTCTCAAAGTCCCGGAAGAGGGGTAAGCAAGGTGTTTCTGGGGGCGGCCATGGTGGGATGTCCTCCACCTCCCATGTCTTCATGGCTAGCAGCTCCCTCTTCCAGGGCTTCAGCCACACTATCTCCTGCCGCGAAAGTGCGGCTGGGGGAGCTGGTCTCCAGACCTCCCCTCTTCTTCATGGCTGGCAGCTCCCCATTGTGGAGCTCCTCCCACACCATTTCCTGCTGTCATGCAGGACTGGCAGCGACCCCAGGTGAAGCAGACCCGGCAGCGGCCCTGGCGAAGCAGGACCGTCAGCGTCCCTAGGAGACAACGAAGACATAGCTCTCTCAGGCAATGCGGACGTGGCATCCCTGAGCGAAGCGGGCGTGGCATCCCTGAGCGAAGCGGGCGTGGCATCCCTGAGCGAAGCGGGCGTGGCATCCCTGAGCGAAGCGGGCGTGGCATCCCTGAGCGAAGCGGGCGTGGCGGGCGTGGCATCCCTTGCCGGTGGCATCCCTGAGTGAAGGTGGTGTGGCATCCCTGAGCAAAGCGGGCGTGGCATCCCTGAGCGAGCGCGAGTGGCATCCCTGAGTAAGCCGGATCCTCCCTGGAGCATCCCGCATCCTGAGGAAGCGCATCCCCTACAAAGCAGGCGTGGCATCCCTGAGTGAAGCGGGTGTGGCATCCCTGAGCAAAGCGGGCGTGGCATCCCTGAGCGAAGCGGGTGTGGCATCCCTGAGCCGGGCGGGTGGCGAAGCATCCCTGAGGACGGGCTGGCGTGGCATCCCTGAGCAAAGCGGGCGGCATCCCTGAGCGAAGCGGGCGTGGCATCCCTGAGCGAAGCGGGTGTGGCATCCCTGGCATCCTGAGCGGAGCTGGCATGTGAGCATCCCCTGAGCCTGCGGTGGCATCCCTGAGCCGGGCGGGCATGGTATCCCCTGAGTGAAGCGGGCGCATCATCCTGGAGCGGGAGCGGGCTGAGGCGGCGGATCCTGAGCCGAGCGGGCGTGGTGGCATCCCTGAGCGAGCTGGTGTGTATCCTGAGCCAAGCGGCGTGGCATCCCTGAGCGGGCATGGAGCCGGGCGTGGCATCCCTGAGTTTGCCGGCGCAGCATCCCTGAGCGCGAGCGGGCGTGGCATCCTGAGCCGGGCGGCGTGGCATCCCGAGCGGATGGGCGTGGCATCCCTGAGCCGAGGCTCCCTGAGCGAAGCGGGGTGTGGCATCCCTGAGCCTAAGCGGGCGTGGCATCCCTGAGCCAGCTGGTGTGGCATCCCTGACCGAAGCGGGGTGGCATCCCTGAGCCGAGCCGGGCATGGCATCCCCCTGAGCCGAGCGGGCGGGCATCCCTGAGCGCAGCGGGTGTGGCATCCTGAGCTGCGGCATCCGGGGGTGGCATCCTGAGCCGGAGTGGGGCGCGGCATCCCTGGGCAGTGACGACCGCATCCCTGAGCTGCGGGTGGGGCGGATGCCCTGGCAGTGACGCGACCGGCATCCCCGAGCGGAGCAAGCCGGTGGCATCCCTGAGCATTCTGGGCAGTGACGACGCACCGGCATCCCTGATGAGCGTGGGTGGGGTGGCATCCCTGGGCAGTGACGCACCGGCATCCCTGAGCGGAGCGGGCGCACCGCATCCCCTGAGCGCAGCGGGCTGGCATCCCTGAGCGCAGCGGGCGTGGGCATCCCGGTGTGGCATCCTGGCAGTGACGCACCGCATCCTGAGCTGAGCGGGCTGGCATCCTGAGCGCAGCGGGCGTGGCATCCCTGGGCAGTGACGCACCGGCATCCCTGAGCAAGGCAGAGATGGTGACTCCAGGCGACCGCGGCAGCGGACCCTCGGGAGGCGACAGCGGCAGGGGAACCCCTGGCCATGAAGGCGGCAGCGAGAACTCCACTTCTCCCCCTAGTGAAGGAATCAGTAGCTGGGGTGCTGGGGTTGAACCTCTTCATGGCCGCTGCAGCCAGGCGGTTTTCCCCTGTGTTCCGCTCAGCAGCTTATGCAGGGGGTCACTCCAGTAATGAAGGGAGACGCAGCTCCTGCTGCTTTCCCTCGGGTGGAAGTGATGGTGGCAGAGGCAGCTCTTGTTCCTCTCCTCCAGGTGGCGAAGGCGGCAGGTGCTCCTCCAGGCATGCTTCCTCTGCTGGAGGAGATGGAACCAGCAGACATTCTCCCTCTGCTAGTTGAGGCGGGACCAGCAGGCACTCTCCCTCTGCTGGTGGAGGTGGTGGAGACAGAGGCAGCTCCTGCTGCTCTGCTCTTGGCGGTGGAGGTGGTGGAAGCGGAGGCAGCAGGCATTCTTGTGGTGGGAGTGGGCAGTTAGCAGGGAAATGCCCCCACTCCCCACAGATGCAGCAACAATACTGTATACCCATGCTGTGGAGGAGGGCTTCTCAGCCAACCTCCTCCAGTAGCAGCAGCTCTGGTTCCACCTCTGCTTCCTGAGGTGGGGAGGGGTAGTATTCGGGTGACACGTGCCCGACCTCGCCAACTTCAAAACACCACTCCTCCCCCCTCAAGCAAGTCAGGCAGACATCCACCTTGCTAGATATGCGGTGGGGCTTGCGACCAGCCCCGCGCTGCTGCTGCTTCTTTCCCATTTTTTTCCCCTCAAAGCAAAAAAGTAAAAAAAAAAAAAAAAAAACCTGCAGTACCCACACTGGCCTGAGTCCAGGAGGCGCTGGTGATCCAACGCTGCACAACACGTGTGACAGGATGGCTGTAGTGGTGACGTCAGGCCAGAATGCAGGAGGAAAACCAAACAGAAAAATACTGCAGTGCAAAAAGAGGCGCCATGCGTCGTTTATTTAAATAACAAAAACAAAATAAAATATTTAAACAAAAACACTTGCTCACAGAGCAAAAAACAAAAGGTTCAGCAAAAACTAAACAATACAATAAGAGGGTCAACAATATGAAATTAAACATTACATTAATATTTGCTCAAAAGTAAATGACAATGAACACAATACTACTGAAAGAAAATAAACACTTACCCATTTTTTAATGTCAAGTACATTCCAGGCCAGTAGCATCTAATTGAAACGCAATCCACCGTTTTTAAAGCTCCATAATGGGCACCAATGGAGCTGGAGTGACATTCAATAAACATGTCATGTGCCTCCTGTACTGTGGAGACGACTTTAACGCTCCTTTTCCTACCAAGCTTGCACAGGCGCACACACACCACTACCATTAATCAATGTTATTAAAAAATAAATAAAAGGCGGAATACAAGAGTACTTTACCTTTTAATTCAAAATGAGCAGCTCTTCCTAATCAATCTATCCTGCTTCGTGGCACCAGTCGGGTACAGCTTATTTAATCAGTCATTTATTACTTCGCTTTTGCGAGTTGCGTCCATCATAAAACCCCCAAAAAGTCACCAAAATAAATAAATAAATAAATAAATAAATAAATAAATAAAGTGACGCTTTCATGTCTCCAACTAAGTCAGTCCTAACAGAAATCCGCTGTAAAATTTCCTAAAATCTGCAAAAAAAAAGTGCATTTTCCTCGCAATGTCTTTTAATTTAAAAAAAGGTATTTGATTAAATCTAAAATTTTAAAACTACACACGTTTTGTAAAAGAAAAGCCTACTTGTTTAATTTAGAGCTGTTCTACTACTGTGCGTTCTTTTTTTTCTTTTTCGAATGCCCGTCCTTGCTAACTGGTCCCCAAACGTCAATGTTTGTTTGAGAAACAGAGCGTCTTCTAGCTAACACCACACACCGAAGAGTAAAAACAATATTTCAAATATCAGTATACTGTATTTAGAAGCATTTTTGTTTACTAAAGCCAAAAACCATTATCCCTCAAAGCTTTGAAACATATCTGCATCACAGAAGCACATTGTTCTGAAAGTGTCACAGGGGATTCCGAATTCCATAGGGGACCAAAATCAGCGTCACACCGGTATTCAAGATCAGTGTTGAATGAGGCTTCAGTTTACTGCAGTCAATATCCAGAGCTGTTCAAAGATGCCGAAAACAATAACAATCACCCCTAAAGACCGGATCAACGAGTTTGACAAGGACCAATTTCACGTTGATGGTAATGTGCTGTATATATATATTCTTTTTAAAACAGGGAACTATTTGTAGTATTTGAAATAATAATAATAATAAAAAAGTAAATTTGTGTGTTTTATTGATTAATGACGCTGGTAAGCTTGTAACTTGCTTAGAATTTGAAAATGTGACGATTTGTATTTTCACTGTAATATTTCAATGCCTGTTGTGATTATTTTTCTTAATGTTATTCTACTGGCGGTAGAGCAGTGGTTTATTATGTATCGTGCATGTTGTTGAGCAAAGTGTATTTGTTATGTGACGGTGTATTGCTGTATTTAGTTTAGGACGCTTCCCTTAATGAAGTTGCCGTACATGTGCAACAAGGGTTTTGTTCTAGCCATGTTCGGTAATCTAAGAGAAGGGATGAGGCTGATGTTCGGTCTTTACTGGTAATGGTTAGGGACTGGAAAATAATAATATCAATGATAATGGTCAGTCGTGAGTTTGTCTTGTGAATGTCAGTCATTGTGTACAACATGATAGTTATTTGCAATCTAAGTGAAGTATCCATTATGAAAATAAATATTCATACCTGTCAACACTAGCAAGTTGATGTTTCCTGTGTTCTAAATATCTTTGTGTTCTTGAGAGAATAATGTGATTGTGGGTGTGGGTAAGCTCGGACCGTCGCCCCGTTACACACCATAACAGTAAGTCAAAATAGTCAATATGTTTTTTTAATATATACCATAAAATTGCTAGTGTGCTTCATTGAAAATTAGAAACAGCTGCTACAAAAGCATTACTGTATATCCCAGTATCTCTTCCATTCTGAGTGCAGGCTGTTGTTCCATAAAAAAAAAAAAAAAAACAGTTTGACACATTTTAGGCCTGCTTTTCAGTCATACATGTGAACATGCAAAGGCACTTTAAAAACGCAAATGTGCCCGGGGTTGCAGACCTAAATATGGGGCGGCCCTGAACGGGATCATAGCTTACACAGTACATTCAGCTTCTACAGCTATGGACAAAGGTTTTGCATCACCCTATAGAATTAACACATTTTGATCCGTGAAGTTTTTGTTCCGTAAATTGTCTCAGTCCTAAAATCCTAGGTGATGCAAAACTTTTGGCCATAGCTGTGCACCGTGTCTCAGTGCTGCTCTATTACTGTAGAGTGTAGCGCACACCCTGTGTCTCAATACTGCTCTATTACTGTAGAGTGTAGTGCACACCCTGTGTTTCAATACTGCTCTATTACTGTAGAGTGTAGTGCACACCCTGTGTCTCAATACTGCTCTATTACTGTAGAGTGTAGTGCACACCCTGTGTTTCAATACTGCTCTATTACTGTAGAGTGTAGTGCACACCCTGTGTTTCAATACTGCTCTATTACTGTAGAGTGTAGTGCACACCCTGTGTCTCAATACTGCTCTATTACTATAGAGTGTAGCGCACACCCTGTGTCTCAATACTGCTCTATTACTGTAGAGTGTAGCGCACACCCTGTGTTTCAATACTGCTCTATTACTGTAGAGTGTAGCGCACACCCTGTGTCTCAATACTGCTCTATTACTGTAGAGTGTAGCGCACACCCTGTGTCTCAATACTGCTCTATTACTGTAGAGTGTGGCGCACACCCTGTGTCTCAATACTGCTCTATTACTGTAGAGTGTAGCGCACACCCTGTGTCTCAATACTGCTCTATTACTGTAGTGTAGCGCACACCCTGTGTCTCAATACCGCTCTATTACTGTAGTGTAGCGCACACCCTGTGTCTCAATACCGCTCTATTACTATAGAGTGTAGCGCACACCCTGTGTCTCAATACTGCTCTATTACTATAGAGTGTATGACACACCCTGTGTCTCAATACTGCTCTATTACTGTAGAGTGTAGCGCACACCCTGTGTCTCAATACTGCTCTATTACTGTAGAGTGTAGCGCACACCCTGTGTCTCAATACTGCTCTATTACTGTAGAGTGTAGCGCACACCCTGTGTCTCAATACTGCTCTATTACTGTAGAGTGTAGCGCACACCCTGTGTCTCAATACTGCTCTATTACTGTAGAGTGTAGCGCACACCCTGTGTCTCAATACTGCTCTATTACTGTAGAGTGTAGCGCACACCCTGTGTCTCAATACTGCTCTATTACTGTAGAGTGTGGCGCACACCCTGTGTCTCAATACTGCTCTATTACTGTAGAGTGTAGCGCACACCCTGTGTCTCAATACTGCTCTATTACTGTAGAGTGTAGCGCACACCCTGTGTCTCAATACTGCTTTATTACTGTAGAGTGTAGCGCATACCCTGTGTCTCAATACTTCTCTATTACTGTAGAGTGTAGCGCACACCCTGTGTCTCAATACTGCTCTATTACTATAGAGAGTAGTTTATGTTCCAACATATATTATCAGGTTCTTATGCAATTATAGAGCTGGTGGAGTGGAATTACAGTATGGCCCTATGGCTCGTGGAGTGCAGTACTGCACAGAACTTGTGAGGATTTTAGATCGTGTTTATATAACAGGAACAGGCACCACAATACCACAATTGTTTAACTTTAAATTGTATATCCAGTCTTCACCAGTTCAGGACAGTTATGCACAGAACCAAAACATATAAATAGTTGAACAGGTTGTTCATTATTCAGAAAAGCAGACGTGAAACCAGGCAACAGAATATCCACGAAAGACACTGGATCAAAAATATAGAGGTAAAAAGTGATATTAAAAGTATACAATTGTAGACAAATGCACTGAATCTAAAATACCCAGATCAGTAGTTTTGTAATAGCTGCTAAAGGCTCAATTAATAGAGAAGACACACACCTCTATAGCACCAATATCATGTATATAAATATTCACAATTAATTGGCGAGGCAGTTCTCATATAATATCACAGCAATCCTATAGACCACATATCTAAATGGTATTTTAGTAAACCACTTAGTTAAGGTTGGCAACACAAACAGTAACAGATGAATCATCAAACAAGATCTGCAGTTTACCAGCAAACATCTATCCCAGTGTAGCACCAACCCCTTTTCTTTTTCTTACTGAGGATACCATAACATCTATCCCAGTGTAGCACCAACCCCTTTCTCTTTCCTTTTACTGAGGATACCATAACATCTATCCCAGTGTAGCACCAACCCCCTTTTTCTTTCCTTACTGAGGATACCATAACATCTATCCCAGTGTAGCACCAACCCCCTTTTCTTTCCTTACTGATACCATAACATCTATCCCAGTGTAGCACCAACCCCCTTTCTCTTTCCTTACTGAGGATACCGTAACATCTATCCCAGTGTAGCACCAACCCCTTTCTCTTTCTTTACTGAGGATACCATAACATCTATCCCAGTGTAGCACCAACCCCTTTTCTATCTTACTGATACCATAACATCTATCCCAGTGTAGCACCAACCCCTTTTTCTTTCCTTACTGAGGATACCATAACATCTATCCCAGTGTAGCACCAACCCCCCTTTCTCTTTCCTTACTGAGGATACCATAACATCTATCCCAGTGTAGCACCAACCCCTTTCTCTTTCCTTACTGAGGATACCATAACATCTATCCCAGTGTAGCACCAACCCCCTTTCTCTTTCCTTACTGAGGATACCATAACATCTATCCCAGTGTAGCACCAACCCCTTTCTCTTTCCTTACTGAGGATACCATAACATCTATCCCAGTGTAGCACCAACCCCTTTTTCTTTCCTTAATGAGGATACCATAACATCTATCCCAGTGTAGCACCAACCCCTTTTCTTTCCTTAATGAGGATACCATAACATCTATCCCAGTGTAGCACCAACCCCTTTTTCTATCCTTACTGAGGATACCATAACATCTATCCCAGTGTAGCACCAACCCCTTTCTCTTTCCTTAATGAGGATACCAGGACATCTATCTCAGTGTAGCTCCAACCCCCCTTTCTCTGTCCTTACTGATACCATAACATCTATCCCAGTGTAGCACCAACCCCCCTTTCTCTATCCTTACTGAGGATACCATAACATCTATCCCAGTGTAGCACCAACCCCTTTTTCTTTCCTTACTGAGGATACCATAACATCTATCCCAGTGTAGCACCAACCCCCTTTCTCTATCCTTACTGAGGATACCATAACATCTATCCCAGTGTAGCACCAACCCCCCTTTCTCTTTCCTTACTGAGGATACCATAACATCTATCCCAGTGTAGCACCAACCCCTTTCTTTCTTTCCTTACTGAGGATACCATAACATCTATCCCAGTGTAGCACCAACCCCTTTCTCTTTCCTTACTGAGGATACCATAACATCTATCCATTGTAGCTCCAACCCCCTTTCTCTTTCCTTACTGATACCATAACATCTATCCCAGTGTAGCACCAATCCCCTTTCTCTATCCTTACTGAGGATACCATAACATCTATCCCAGTGTAGCACCAACCCCTCTTTCTCTTTCCTTACTGAGGATACCATAACATCTATCCCAGTGTAGCACCAACCCCCCTTTCTCTATCCTTACTGAGGATACCATAACATCTATCCCAGTGTAGCACCAACCCCCCTTTCTCTTTCCTTACTGATACCATAACATCTATCCCAGTGTAGCACCAACCCCCTTTCTCTTTCCTTACTGAGGATACCATAACATCTATCCCAGTGTAGCACCAACCCCCTTTTCTTTCCTTACTGAGGATACCTTAGAACATCTATCCCAGTGTAGCACCATCCCCCTTTCTCTTTCCTTAATGAGGATACCATAACATCTATCCCAGTGTAGCACCAACCCCTTTTCTTTCCTTACTGAGGATACCATAACATCTATCCCAGTGTAGCACCAACCCCCTTTCTCTTTCCTTACTGAGGATACCATAACATCTATCCCAGTGTAGCACCACCCCCTTTCTCTTTCCTTACTGATACCATAACATCTATCCCAGTGTAGCACCAACCCCCCTTTCTCTATCCTTACTGAGGATACCATAACATCTATCCCAGTGTAGCACCAACCCCCTTTCTCTTTCCTTACTGAGGATACCATAACATCTATCCCAGTGTAGCACCAACCCCTTTTCTCTTTCCTTACTGAGGATACCATAACATCTATCCCAGTGTAGCACCACCCCTTTTTCTATCCTTACTGAGGATACCATAACATCTATCCCAGTGTAGCACCAACCCCCTTTCTCTTTCCTTACTGAGGATACCATAACATCTATCCCAGTGTAGCACCAACCCCCTTTCTCTTTCCTTACTGAGGATACCGTAACATCTATCCCAGTTGTGGCAAAGTGGCTAGTGAAGGGGAACAGGTGTAGCGGTGATGCGATGCAGGAGTGAACAGGCAGACAACGGTATACAGTGGAAAATTGTGTTTTATTTATAATCCAGGTCTGGTGACCGTCTAACTAATAAACCCCCGCTATACACACCAATGTGTAAAGCACGGGATAACAAACAGGGCACAGTCCCGAAAAAAAAAAAGAACACACGGTCACCAGTCCTGGGTGAGTGCAGTCGTGCTGGTGCTTAGTGCAAACACAAGTATTTCGTGACGGTTAGTGCAGTGGTGCTCGGATTGTGCTGACCCTCGGCGACAGCTCGGAGATGTGCTCTAACTGTCTGGTGAAGTAAAACACAAACAATTACCACACAGACAAACACAACACAAAAAACACGTATCCGTCTCTTTTCTTTATTTATTGAGAGCTCTCTCTCAGTCCTTCTCTCTCTCGCGCTTTACCCAAAACGAAGGAAAAGAACAGCGTTACCCTGGCCCTATATGTAATCCCAAGATGATATCTAGGTAAGCGGTTGCAGCTGCCTTATTACTTGCAGCTGCCCCTCGTTTACCTGTCAAATCAATCACGGTCTTACAACAGAGTCTCGCTTCCTTCCAGGCTGACCCGCTTCCGGCCCCGAAACGAACTGTCAGGCCAGCCCTTCCAGATACTTCTCCTCCCGTTCTTTAGCCCTCACAGGTCGGGAGGAAGATTTATCACCAGAACTCATTGTATTTCTGTCACATATCCCACCGCTCAGAGTGGAGCCGAAGGAACACTCGGCTAAATCTACCTTCCCATTACTCCCCCTCCCGGGAAAAATAATCCGCATTTTTGGTGGTCTTTCCCCGCACGGTGTACCATGTGGTACATGAAGGGCTGCAATGCCAGATACCACCGAGTTATCCGGCATTGCTGTCCTTCATTGTGCTTAACCACTTGAGTGGGCGTGGTCTGTGACCAGATCAAATGAGTGTCCCAGCAGGTAGTATCGTAGAGTGAGTAGCCCATTTAATGGCTAAACACTCTTTTTCGACCACGGAGTAATTACGTCCCCAGGTAACATTTTTTTGCTTATGTACAATATCGGTGTTCTACTCCAGCTACTTTTTTTTGGGACAAGACTGCACCCAAACCTACATCCGAGGCGTCGGTGTGGAGGATGAATCTCTTGGTGAAATCTGGGGTAATAAGAGTGGGGGCCTGGCAAAGTTTACGCTTAATCATATCAAACGCCCCCTGACACTCAGCTGACCATTTAATCAAATTTGGAGCACTCTTTTTGGTGAGGTCGACTAACGGGTTAACCACTGTGTATGCACTGGGATGAAGCGGCGGTAATAACCGGCTAAGCCCAGTAGTGACCTCACCTGAGTCTTGGTTTTGGGGATCGCTGCATCAACCAAAGCCTGGATTTTGGTGACCACAGGTCTCACCCTTCCATTTCCCATTAAAAATCCCAAATATTGAGTCTCTGTCTTGGCAAACGCACATTTCCTTAAGTTAGCTGTCAGCCGGGCTGCCCTTAGAGACTGAAGAACGGCTGCAACCCTAGCCAAATGCTCTCGCCAGGTGGAGCTGTAAATCACCACGTCATCAATATACGCTGCTGCATATTCATGATGTGGGCGTAAAACCTGGTCCATCAGTCTCTGAAAGGCAGCAGGCGCACCATGTAGCCCAAATGGCATGGTTTTAAAGTGGAACAGCCCCTCTGGTGTTGAAAATGCGGTTTTCTCTCTGAGCTGCGGGTTAAAGGGATTTGCCAGTATCCCTTCGTCAGGTCCAGAGTGGAAATAAACCTCGCTTTTCCCAGTCTGTCTAAAAGTTAAATCGACCCGAGGCATGGGACGCGATCGAACTTAGCAATAGCATTTACCTTTCTGAAATCCACGCAGAAGCGGTTGGTGCCGTCCTTCTTAGCCACTATTACAATAGGACTGCACCACCGCTCCTGGAAGGTTCAATCACTCCAAGCTCGAGCATATCCCATACCTCTTTGCGAACGCCACTTCGTCGACTTTCCGGGATCCGCACGGTCTCTCTCGCACTGTGACACCTGGAGGAGAGATAATGTCATATTCAACTAAGTTTGTCCTGCCGGGCACATCAGAAAAAAAAAACATCGCTGAACTCCTCAATAAGCTTACGCAGCTCTCTTTGCTGATCCGAACTAATTGTTCCCCATTGAAATCGCTCTTGTGCTCGGGGTCTCTGGACAGGGGACCTAAATCATCCTCCATATTGCCTGGGGCTATAAATAAGACCTCCCTTGCCTGCCAGGGCTTCAACAAATTAACATGGTAAATTTCACGCTCATTCCGGCGATCGGGCTGTCTAATTTCATAATTTACTTTCCTATAGCCCGAATCACCTCACATACGCCCCTGCCATTTAGCACACAGTTTTGACTCTGATGAGGGAAGTAGCAGCATTACCTTGTCCCCTGGTCGAAAGGTTCGAATCCGTGCATTTTGTTGTAATGCTGCTCTTGTCGGTGCTGAGCCGATCTGAGGTTGTCTCGGGCCAAGCGACCGACCAAATCCAGGCGATCTCTGAGTAGGAGCACATACTTCACTACATTTTTAGGCGAGCCTTTGTGCTCCTCCCCACCCCTCTCTCAGCAGGTCGAGAATGCCGCGAGGCTGCCGGCCGTCGCACAGGAGCTCAAAGGGGAGAACCCCGTTGAACTCTGCGGCACTTCTCTCACTGCAAAAAGGAGGTAGGGGAGAAGTGATGCCCAATGTTTTTGCTCTTGTGTTACAAATCGCCTCAGCATCGACTTTAAGGTCTGATTAAAACGTTCCACCAGACCGTCGATTGTGGATGATAAACGGACGCCCTGATGGGACGTATTTTAATATTTTGTACACCTGCTGTAACGTATTGGACAAAAAAATTAGTTCCGTGATCGGTCAAAATCTCCTTGGGGATCCCTACTCTAGCCATAATCTGTGCTAACTCGGTGGCTATTGCAGCGGCACTAGTGGACCTCAATGGAACTGCCTCCGGTATTGCATAATCCACCACTACTAAAATGTGCGTATACCGGAGTCAGAAGGTAGCAAAGGGCCGACTATGTCCATTGCAATGCGCTCGAAAGGAGGGAAATAATCGGCAGTGGGACCAAAGGGGCGGGCGCTTTCGACCGGCGCTACTCGCTGGCAGTCTGGGCATGTGGCTACATATTTCGACACATCAGTATGAAGACCTACCCAATAGAATCGAGCCAATATCCGTTCCCTCGTCTTCTCGGCCTCAGGTGCCCATAAAAAGGGATATCATCGCGCCAGCCTCATGACCTCCAGCCGACAAGACGGGGAACCAATAATTGTGTTACAGGCTGTCCTGTGCCCGCGGCTAGGTTTTACCCTATACAGTAATTGCCCTTGATACTGAAGTGTGGATATACTGGCGCCCCAGCGCCGTCAACATCCTTACCTTCAATGGACCGGACCTGTCAAGCGTGCACCAGTGACGGTCGTTATGTTGGCCCCACACTAGGTCGCTTTGAGTACCACGGGTCCGGTACATTGAGAGGGGCTGGAATAACCTCTGCTCTAGTCGGTCCAGTAACCTCGCTCTCTCGGTCACACCATGCTCCCCACTCCCTTCGACTGGCGTTTATTACCATTGCAGCACTCTCCCACCAGACCCCAGCCTTGTCTCAACAACGCCCCTCCCATTTTCGCGGGTCCGTCTCTCCTTATTCGTTTTTCTAGGACGGAAAAGAGGGGAAAACATTTCAGTGTGAAAAGGAAACACATCACCAATCCGTTCCTTTTTTTTTTTTCTGCCACGTTTACGTGTGTGGCTGAGACTGCCATTATTTGCATCAATTCTTTGAATTTTGGCCAGTCTCGGCCCAGAATAACTGGGTGTGGCAACCTTTCCGCCACCCCAACTACCAGGTGACGTTTTATCGGTCCTACCGATAAATATACTTTTTAATGTGGGGTATGCGCCCGTGTCTCCATGGATACAGGAGATGGCCACCTGACCTCGTGGCGCCACGACACACCGCCCAGGAGAGCTGTCCTAATCAAGGTTTGCTCACACCCTGTGTCCACTAATGCGTGGGTTTTCACATTCCCTAACACCACATTAATCAGACAAGGCCCCTCCCGACCATTTTCCCCACGCTTACCAGTCTCAGGTGCCCAATTGCACGCCGGGCCACGCCACACTCCATGGCAGCGGGCATGACCTGGCCAGATGTCCCGGCTGGTGGCACCTAAAACAGATAGGAGGGACAGAGGGGCATGGGTTAGAAATCTGTCCCGCTGCTGGTGTGGCAACGGGCAGGGCAGCACCTCTACCCCAGCTGGGGGCCAACCTTGGTCTCCATGGGGGGGAGGCAAGGGGCCCAATGGGGTCGGTGCTCTGGGAGGTCTGGGTCCCTGGAACAGGGGGGTGGTGGTGATGATGTTGGAGAGAGAGAGAGAGAGCTGCTGCTCGAAGGGCAGGGGCGGACAGGATCCCGATCCGGCAGAGGTCAGGGAGTCCTCAAAATCTTCGGCCAATTTGACCGCCTCCTCCAGGGTGTCGGGGTTGTGGCGCCAGATTCACGCCTGGGTTTCGCGCCGACCACATGGCAGAACTGTTCTACCACAATGGCTTCCCCATCTGCTGGGCGGTCTTCTTCCGGGTCAGCCAATGCACCATGTGGTCGCACAACCGCTCTGCAACCACCCTGGGGCGGTCTCCGGGCTCTCCGTACTCCCCTAAACCGCGCCCGTGGGTCTCCGTAGTTATATTCAGACGGCGGAGGATAGCCTGTTTGACCAGGTCGTAATCTGTGGCGTTATGGTCACCAGGGCTTGGTAGGCTGCCTGAGCCCTCCCGATCAGGCAGGGTCCCAACTGGCTGGCCCAGTACTCCCCCGCGCCGCCAGCGGTAGCCAGCCGCTCGACGCCACCAGATACGCCCGGGTCATCCTCCGCCGACATCTTCATCGCCTGTGCCTTCGGGCGACACATCAGCGGTGTTGTGGTAGGGCCGCCGCTGCAGCCACGCCAGCCCTACCCGCTCAATGAGCGCCGTGTAGCGCCCTCCCCTTCTCTCCTCTGCGTCGCGTCTGCTCTCCAGCGCCTGCAGCAGCTCCGCCAGTGCGTTGCGGTCCATGATCCCTTAGTCTGACACCACGTGTGGCAAAGTGGCTAGTGAAGGGGAACAGGTGTAGCGGTGATGCGATGCAGGAGTGAACAGGCAGACAACGGTATACAGTGGAAAATTGTGTTTTATTTATAATCCAGGTCTGGTGACCGTCAACTAATAAACCCCCGGCTATACACACCAATGTGTAAAGCACGGGGATAACAAAACAGGGCACAGTCCCGAACAAAAAAAGAACACACGGTCACCAGTCCTGGGTGAGTGCAGTCGTGCTGGTGCTTAGTGCAAACACAAGTATTTCGTGACGGTTAGTGCAGTGGTGCTCCGGATTGTGCTGACCTCGGCGACAGCTCCGAGATGCTCTAACTGTCTGGTGAAGTAAAACACAAACAATTACCACACAGACAAACACAACACAAAAACACGTATCACGTCTCTTTTCTTTATTTATTGAGAGCTCCTCTCTCAGTCCTTCTCTCTCTCGCTTTTACCCAAAACGAAGGAAAAGAACAGCGTTACCCTGGTTCTATATGTAATCCCCAAGATGATATCTAGGTAGCGGTTGCAGCTGCCTTATTACTTGCAGCTGCCCCTCGTTTACCTGTCAAATCAATACGGTCTTACAACAGAGTCTCGCTTCCTTCCAGGCTGACCCGCTTCCCGGCCCCGGAAAGGAACTGTCAGGCCAGCCCTTCCAGATACTTCTCCTCCCGTTCTTTAGCGCCCTCACAGGTCGGGAGGAAGATTTATCACCAGAACTCATTGTATTTCTGTCACACAGTGTAGCACCATCCCCCTTTCTCTTTCCTTAATGAGGATACCATAACATCTATCCCAGTGTAGCACCAACCCCCCTTTCTCTATCCTTACTGAGGATACCATAACATCTATCCCAGTGTAGCACCAACCCCCTTTCTCTTTCCTTACTGAGGATACCATAACATCTATCCCAGTGTAGCACCAAACCCCCCTTTCTCTTTCCTTACTGATACCATAACATCTATCCCAGTGTAGCACCAACCCCCTTTCTCTATCCTTACTGAGGATACCATAACATCTATCCCAGTGTAGCACCAACCCCTTTCTCTTTTTCCTTACTGAGGATACCATAACATCTATCCCAGTGTAGCACCAACCCCCTTTCTCTATCCTTACTGAGGATACCATAACATCTATCCCAGATACCATAACATCTGTAGCACCAACCCCTTTCTCTTTCCTTACTGAGGATACCTATAACATCTATCCCAGTGTAGCACCATCCCCCCCCCTTTACCATAACATTTCCTTAGCACCAACCCCCTTTCTCTTTCCTGAGGATACCATAACATCTATCCCAGTGTAGCACCAACCCCTTTCTCTTTCCTTACTGAGGATACCATAACATCTATCCCAGTGTGTAGCTCCAACCCCCTTTCTTTCTCTTCCTTACTGGGGATACCATAACATCTATCCCAGTGTAGCACCAACCCCTTTCTCTATCCTTACTGAGGATACCATAACATCTATCCCAGTGTATCACCAACCCCTTTCTCTTTCCTTACTGAGGATACCATAACATCTATCCCAGTGTAGCACCAATCCCCTTTCTCTATCCTTACTGAGGATACCATAACATCTATCCCAGTGTAGCACCAACCCCCTTTCTCTTTCCTTACTGATACCATAACATCTATCCCAGTGTAGCACCAATCCAACCCCATCTTTCTTTTTCCTTACTGAGGATACCATAACATCTATCCCAGTGTAGCACCAACCCCCTTTCTCTCTTTCCTTTTCCTGAGGATACCGTAACATCTATCCCAGTGTAGCACCATTATTTCTCCTTTTTCATTTCCTTAATGAGGATACCATAACATCTATCCCAGTGTAGCACCAACCCCCCTTTCTCTTTCCTTACTGAGGATACCATAACATCTATCCCAGTGTAGCACCACCCCCCTTTCTCTTTCCTTAATGAGGATACCATAACATCTATCCCAGTGTAGCACCAACCCCCTTTCTCTTTCCTTACTGAGGATACCATAACATCTATCCCAGTGTAGCACCAACCCCCCTTTCTCTTTCCTTACTGAGGATACCGTAAAGCAGTCACTGTCACTCAAACACTTGTGTTTTTTTCCAGGGAAATGAAGATGAGATTCCTGGGGAGGACCTGTCTCATTGTCTTGAGTTTGCTACCAGCTGTTTCTACACAGACAGGTGAGAGGGACTGTAGAAGTTTAACTGATGAAGAGACTCATCACTAATGCTAACCTGAAAATATTTCAACAGGACAGATTCACTGAGATGCAAGATCACAAGTTCAGAGATGTCCTGTTTTTATAGGAAGGGGAATTGTAGTTCAATTTGCCTGTTCAGTCACCTCTAACTAACAATGCACTGGGGCTTTGGAAGAAGTCCCAGGGTCACAGCTTATACCTCATATCTCATAGCTGGATGTTTAGTGTAGAAGTCCCAGAGTCACAGCTTATAGCTCATATCTCATAGCTGGATGTTTAGCGTAGAAGTCCCAGGGTCACAGCTTATAGTTCATATCTCATAGCTGGATGTTTAGTGTAGAAGTCCCAGGGTCACAGCTTATAGCTCATATCTCATAGCTGGATGTTTAGTGTAGAGCTCCCAGGGTCACAGCTTATAGCTCATATCTCATAGCTGGATGTTTAGTCTAGAAGTCCCAGGGTCACAGCTTATAGCTTATATCTCATAGCTGTGCGCTGCTTCTTCTTCTACTAGGGTACTGTTTGAGTAAATGCTTGTTTGTTTCTAATTGCCAGTGTTTTGTTTTTCAGATGGCAGCTCTGTTATTGGCTCTGATCAGCCCCTCATCGCCTCTGCTGGTGAAGATGTCATCCTGCCCTGTCACATCACCCCCAGTCTCAGTGCTGTGGAAATGGAAGTCAGGTGGTACAGAGAGAACTTCAAGATCCCAGTTCATTTATATGAAGATCGAAGCGATCGCACAGATGTTCAGGACAGTGACTATCGGGGCCGCACTGATCTTTCTAGATTGGGTCTGCGGGAAGGCATTCTCTCTCTGAACCTGAGAAACCTCCGTCCCTCTGATAGCGGGGTCTATTCCTGCTATGCCGCTGATGGAGTCTGGTATGGACAAGGAAAGACTGAACTGATAGTCGGAGGTCAGTGCTGAATTGCAATGTGTTTTCATCTGAAATAACACCTCCATATCCTGGAGACCTGGCTGCTGTGTCTATCTGTGTGTGTCTCACTGTCTCTATTCCCTGACAGTCTATCTGTGTGTGTCTCACTGTCTCTATTCCCTGACAGTCTATCTGTGTGTGTCTCACTGCCTCTATTCCCTGACAGTCTATCTGTGTGTGTCTCACTGTCTCTATTCCCTGACAGTCTATCTGTGTGTGTCTCACTGTATCTGTTCCCTGACAGTCTATCTGTGTGTGTCTCACTGTCTCTATTCCCTGACAGTCTATCTGTGTGTGTCTCACTGTCTCTATTCCCTGACAGTCTATCTGTGTGTGTCTCACTGTATCTGTTCCCTGACAGTCTATCTGTGTGTGTCTCACTGTCTCTATTCCCTGACAGTCTATCTGTGTGTGTCTCACTGTCTCTATTCCCTGACAGTCTATCTGTATCTAATGAAATCGAATATTCCATGAAATTAAAAACGTGTCTTGTATATATTAACTTACTGTCAAGAATGTAATCTGTGTTGTTGCTTCTAAAAGCTATTGAGAATATGTGTCTGTGAACAAATACAGAATGATGCTGCAGAGATCAAGAGTAACCTGCTTTTATTAATTTATTCTATACATATTATTTTGTTTAAAATCAGTCCCATCTGCAGCCGTCTGTCTCTAGTGAAGCTAATAATATTTAATATTACTGCGTTGTCACGTGCCGCTGTTTTGTAAAGTTTGTTTTTGTTGTTGTTTGTTTCTGGTTAAATACCAGAACGCAACCTGCTTGTCAGGCACGTGGCTCTCTACAGCATGCTGTAGATTGATTAGGCCTGTACATCATTTATGAAAGAGAGATTCTACATGTCTTGGTTGCGATGTGGGCAGTAAGTCAGTTAATAATAAATCCACATCCATGTATGAAATATTCTACATATTCAAGTATGGAGACGCAAACCGAAAATGATCAGCCGGAGAATGTGTTGCTGTGGAAAGTTCAGTTGCAGGAAAGGGAAGCTACCTCTAATGTACTGTTTGGAAAAATGACGCTATAGTTGTATTCACTGAAGATAATGCAAATCTAAGAGGCTATGCAAAGTCATGTAAAGTTTTAATGACAGCAAAAAGTGAAATCCATCTCTGCAGCTTTGGCACATTGTCCAGGGACTGCTGCATTCACCAGAAGCTGGGCTACGTAATTCATAAACTGTAACCTCAATAGCAAATTAAAAAAATGAGAGAGAGAATTATTTCCACGTGAATAGGCCATAGTGTTAATGTAGTTTTTTTCTCCTTTGGACAGTGGGGTTTTTTCTTTGGTTTTACACTGAAAATTCATCAGATTTTACACAAACCAAGGCGAAGTGACGGCAGGAATATGACAATTGGAGAGTGCTATATTTAAATGCCAATGTATTTATCAAACGTGTCTTAAAACATCGGGATTTGTTTGAATGAGTTTTTTATACCATGCTCTATAAAAAGAGGACTTACTGTCTCGTTAAACTGTTACTGTGAGGGAAGGTTTTATATTATTTTTTAAAGCATTTGTACTCTAATGATTGATAATCGTCATTAGAATTTGCATGATAATCGATGTCAAAGTCAGGGTTTGATTTACAACACTGAAAAGCGTTGTGCAGTTGTATTGGATTCTTCTCTCATACTGGATATCAAAATACTAATAGAATACACTGGATTTGTTTCTTAACACAAAGTCTTTCTAAATTCAAAGATTGTAATAAAGGAACACCAGCTCTTTCAGTTTGTCTTCCGAAAGAGAACGCCTCCGATCGGACAGGACAAGATTACACAGCGAGGTGCTGCGCTCGGCATCGGCTGTATTTACTGCATTGATGTATCTGAATTTCTGAAAGTGAATGTTTTCAAATTAGAGCTCTGGATCGCATCGGTGCCACCTTCGCAGTGTGCAAAGCAAAGAAAATCTTTTCGTCTCTGTGGCAGGGCGGAAGCCCTACACATGGGAAATATGTAGTTTTATTGTATATTTTTGCATTATTTGTTGTAAATTTATTTAATTGTTTAACTACTGTGGCGCTCCGCCAGGGACGATTACCTGTCTGTGTGGAGCAGCAGCTGAAAGCAATCAGCTGTTCCACCAGGCAGGTGGGCGTGTTTCAGCGGAGCGTTGGTATAAAAACATGGCAATCACTGTGATCGGGGCTGCTGCAAGGTCTGCCGTTTTCACGGCACCTTTGATTTATAGTTTGTTGTATTGTGTTTTATTTTGAGTGTTTGTACAGTCATGTATCGTCCTCTGTGCGCTACCATCGCTGGTAGCGTCACATGACATTATTGTTTACTTTTTGTTTATGTTTATTGATTAAATCCTGTGCGCCTGTGTTGGCCTATCGACGTCATTCTCTCTACCTCAGTCTCTTCTGTGTTCTCCTCAGCCGCCTGAGGCAAGTATACCAGGACTCTACCACAGTCTCTCTTTTGCTGATGTATTTGCAACGTGGGACCTTTGTCGTGGCATTTTCTGGCAAAATCGATCCATGTTCCCTTTATCCTCAGTGTGATCCAACATGTTTCTCTGTCCTTCCCTGACAGCTCTGGGGACCCAGCCCTCAATCTCTATGGACTCTACACAAGGAGAGCAGACCCGGCTAGTGTGCAGATCAGAGGGGTGGAGCTCTGAACCTGAAGTGATCTGGAGAGACAGGGATGGAAACAATGTGACATCACTGTCCAGCCCAACAGTGCTGAGCGACAGTCAGGGGTTCCTCAGTGTCAGCAGCTACATCAAAATCAAACAGCAGTCCAAAGTGTTCTCTTGTCTGGTTAGAAGTAAAACACCCAAACCAGACTGGGAATCCAAACTCCACATATCCAGTGAGTATCACATGTTTGTGGATTGAGCCTGACTGACACTGACCATAGATTACAGTCATCATGATGGGGCATCAACATCTGAATCAAACACATGAACTAGTGGACCAGTCAATATCTGAATCAAACATGAACTAGTGGACCAGTCAATATCTGAATCAAACACATGAACTAGTGGACCAGTCAATATCTGAATCAAACACATGAACTAGTGGACCAGTCAATATCTGAATCAAACACATGAACTAGAGGGCCAGTCAATATCTGAATCAAACATGAACTAGTGGACCAGTCAATATCTGAATCAAACACATGAACTAGTGGACCAGTCAATATCTGAATCAAACACATGAACTAGTGGACCAGTCAATATCTGAATCAAACACATGAACTAGTGGGCCAGTCAATATCTGAATCAAACACATGAACTAGTGGACCAGTCAATATCTGAATCAAACACATGAACTAGTGGGCCAGTCAATATCTGAATCAAACACATGAACTAGTGGACCAGTCAATATCTGAATCAAACACATGAACTAGTGGACCAGTCAATATCTGAATCAAACACATGAACTAGTGGACCAGTCAATATCTGAATCAAACACATGAACTAGTGGGCCAGTCAATATCTGAATCAAACACATGAACTAGTGGACCAGTCAATATCTGAATCAAACACATGAACTAGTGGGCCAGTCAATATCTGAATCAAACACATGAACTAGTGGACCAGTCAATATCTGAATCAAACACATGAACTAGTGGACCAGTCAATATCTGAATCAAACACATGAACTAGTGGACCAGTCAATATCTGAATCAAACACATGAACTAGTGGACCAGTCAATATCTGAATCAAACACATGAACTAGTGGACCAGTCAATATCTGAATCAAACACATGAACTAGTGGGCCAGTCAATATCTGAATCAAACACATGAACTAGTGGACCAGTCAATATCTGAATCAAACACATGAACTAGTGGGCCAGTCAATATCTGAATCAAACACATGAACTAGTGGACCAGTCAATATCTGAATCAAACACATGAACTAGTGGACCAGTCAATATCTGAATCAAACACATGAACTAGTGGACCATCTGAATCAAACACATGAACTAGTGGTCAATATCTGAATCAAACACATGAACTAGTGGACCAGTCAATATCTGAATCAAACACATGAACTAGTGGACCAGTCAATATCTGAATCAAACACATGAACTAGTGGAACAGTCAATATCTGAATCAAACACATGAACTAGTGGACCAGTCAATATCTTAATCAAACACATGAACTAGTGGGCCAGTCAATATCTGAATCAAACACATGAACTAGTGGACCAGTCAATATCTGAATCAAACACATGAACTAGTGGGCCAGTCAATATCTGAATCAAACACATGAACTAGTGGACCAGTCAATATCTGAATCAAACACATGAACTAGTGGACCAATCAATATCTGAATCAAACACATGAACTAGTGGACCAGTCAATATCTGAATCAAACACATGAACTAGTGGACCAGTCAATATCTGAATCAAACACATTAACTAGTGGGCCAGTCAATATCTGAATCAAACACATGAACTAGTGGGCCAGTCAATATCTGAATCAAACACATGAACTAGTGGACCAGTCAATGTCTGAATCAAACACATGAACTAGTGGACCAGTCAATATCTGAATCAAACACATGAACTAGTGGACCAGTCAATATCTGAATCAAACACATGAACTAGTGGACCAGTCAATATCTGAATCAAACACATGAACTAGTGGACCAGTCAATATCTGAATCAAACATATTTGAATCAAACATATTTGGGGGGGGGGGGGTTGGGCAGTCCTCCATTTTTGCTCTCTGATGTGTAGGGAGGGGTGTGTGGAATGCTCACTATGAGGGGGTGTGCTTCAGTGTTGGGAGGGGTGTGTGGAATGCTCACTATGAGGGGTGTGGCTCAGTGTTGGGAGGGGTGTGTGGAATGCTCACTATGAGGGGGGTGTGGCTCAGTGTTGGGAGGGATGTGTGGAATGCTCACTATGAGGGGTGTGGTCAGTGTTGGGAGGGGTGTGGAATGCTCACTATGAGGGTGTGGCTCAGTGTTTGGGGTGTGGGTGGAATGCTCACTATGAGGGGGTGTGGTTCAGTGTTGGGAGGGGTGTGTGGAATGCTCACTACGAGGGGTGTGGTCAGTGTTGGGAGGGGTGTGTGGAATGCTCACTATGAGGGGTGTGGTCAGTGTTGGGAGGGGTGTGGAATGCTCACTATGAGGGTGTGGTCAGTGTTGGGGGTGTGTAGAATGCTCACTATGAGGGGGTGTGCTCAGTGTTGGGAGGGGTGTGTGGAATGCTCACTATGAGGGGGTGTGGTTCAGTGTTGGGAGGGGTGTGTGGAATGCTCACTATGAGGGGTGTGGTCAGTGTTGGGAGGGGTGTGGAATGCTCACTATGAGGGGTGTGGTTCAGTGTTGGGAAGGGGTGTGGAATGCTCACTATGAGGGGTGTGGCTCAGTGTTGGGAGGGGGTGTGGAATGCTCACTATGAGGGGGTGTGGTTCAGTGTTGGGAGGGGTGTGTGGAATGCTCACTATGAGGGGGTGTGGTCAGTGTTGGGAGGGGTATGTGGAATGCTCACTATGAGGGGTGTGTCTCAGTGTTGGGAGGGGTGTGTGTGTTCCACTGTGTTGAGCTGCTGTGTTGTTTTCCAGGTGATTTTTTCCCAGGAGTCTCTGGATGGATGGTGGCTTTCTTCTTGACTTTAGCTCTCAGTATTGGAGCCATTCCTCTGCTGGTGATACAATGGAGAAGAATGGATGGTATGAACTTTATCATTATCATGAGGCATTTCATATAGCTCTGTGCATTTTAAACATGTCAAACAGGTTTACAATAATATGGACCGTACTGTTTTTCTTCTAGCCATGGAGAGAAAGCTTGAGCCTATGGGTAAGTAAAGCACTTAATGAAGAGATGCTGAAAACCCATTCCAGGTTTCTGCAGCAGTATCTTAAACTACCACACCCATAAATAAAGACATCCCTTGACCAGAAATCCAGCTCATTAGAAATGATTATAAATAATAATAAATATAATTGTTTTTATACATTGCAATTGTTATTTTATTGTTTCCAGAACCCTCTAAATTCAAATTTAAGTTTTTAAAATGTTGGGGGTTTTTTTGGACACAAAGACTTAGGAATATAAATATTTCCTTATGCAGGGATGTTGAAAATTGTAGCAATTTTAGTTTGTATGTTTCATATACTTCTCAGATAGCAGATTCATTTTCACATGGACATCCTGTTCATTTAACTGGTTGTGTTTTTCATACTGCAATTTAATCTGTACTGGAGCTGAAACAACCACACACTGTTCTGTCTGATTCATTTTAATCTGTACTGGAGCTGAAATAACCACATGCTGTTCTGTCTGATTCATTTTAATCTGTGCTGGAGCTGAAATAACCACACACTGTTCTGTCTGATTCATTTTAATCTGTACTGGAGCTGAAATAACCACACACTGTTCTGTCTGATTCATTTTAATCTGTACTGGAGCTGAAATAACCACACACTGTTCTGTCTGATTCATTTTAATCTGTACTGGAGCTGAAATAACCACACACTGTTCTGTTGGATTCATTTTAATCTGTACTGGAGCTGAAATAACCACACACTGTTCTGTTGGATTCATTTCTTTTAGCTGCTCAGCGCCTTCGTGAGGAACTTGGTAAGGACCGTTTTCATAATTTTTTTTGTAGAATTACTGTAAATGTTTCTATCTATCTATCTATCTATCTATCTATCTATCTATCTATCTATCTATCTATTCATGCTGTCTGTCTGTCGCTGTGTCTGTCGGGAGTGCTTGCAGTACATGTGCAGAGTGCGGAGCTCAGAGTGAGTGAGGGGTTCTCCTCTGCGTGTGCAGAGTGCGGAGCTCGTGTGAGTGAGTGAGGGGTTTCTCTGCGTGTGCAGAGCTGCGGAGCTCGTGTGCAGAGTGAGTGAGGGGTTCTCCTCTGCGTGTGCAGAGTGTGGAGCTCAGAGTGAGGGGTTCTCCTCTGCGTGTGCAGAGTGCGGAGCTCAGAGTGAGTGGGGGTGTGCAGAGTGTCTCCTGAGGGGGTTCTCCTCTGCGTGTGCAGAGTGTGGAGCTCAGAGTGAGTGAGGGGTTCTGCAGTGTGGAACTCAGAGTGAGGGGTTCTCCTCTGCGTGTGCAGAGTGTGGAGCTCAGAGTGAGTGGGGTTCTCCATTACTGATTCCTCTGTTTTTATTTGTTAAAAAGCATGCGGTTTCTTTTCAGTTATATACAGTGAGTGAGGGGACTTTTTCATTTCAGGATTCAAACTGTCAAACATTCAACAACAATGGGATTCCTCTGGGTTGTAAATCCCCTGAGTTAAAGCATGTAGTTTACAGCTT
>JAHFZB010000806.1:0-26013 GCA_036884735.1 Huso huso
AACCAACC
Source organism: Huso huso (assembly GCA_036884735.1). Taxonomy (NCBI): domain Eukaryota; kingdom Metazoa; phylum Chordata; class Actinopteri; order Acipenseriformes; family Acipenseridae; genus Huso; species Huso huso. The sequence goes on from JAHFZB010000806.1 coordinate 9, forward strand.
TTTTCAGAATGTAAAATCAACACATTCCCAAGAAGAAGGGATTATATTGTAGAAGGCCAAACTGAACAGGATTGGGGCTCTGTCTGTCTGTCTGTTCGTCTGCAGCTTTAATGAAACTAAACTCTTTTCAGAATGCAAACCAACACATACCCCAAGAAGAAGTGGGATTATATTGTAGCTGCCAAACTGAACAGGATTGGGGTTTGTCTGTCTGTCTTGGTTTGTCTGTCTGTCTGTCACATTTACTTTTCACACATAAGAAAGCCAAACGAGAGAGGCCCCATTCAGCCCATCTTGCTCTGCTTGGTTGTTAGTAGCTTATTGATCCCAGAATATCAAGCAGTTTCTTGAAGGATCCCAGGTGTCAGTTTAACATTACTGGGGAGTTGGTTCCAGAATCTCACAATTTCTCTGTAAAATGCCTCCTATTTTCGTTCTGAATGCCTTTATCTAATCTCCATTTCCAGAACCCCTGGTCCTTGTTTCTTTTTCAGGTCCCCTGGTCGACATTGGTCAATACCTTAGGATTTTGAATGCTCTGAATCTGTGTGTGTGTGTGTGTCAGTGTCTGTGTCTGTGCCCCTGTGTCGGCAGGTTTGTGTGTGTGTGTCTGTACGGTCTGGACCTGTGTGTGTGTATGTCTGTGTCTGTCAGTGTCAGACCTGTGTCCCGAGTGTGTGTGTGTGCCTGTGTGTTTGTCTGTGTGTCTCAGTGTGTGTCTGTGTGTGTCTGAGTGTCTGTGTGTCTGTTTGCATGTGTGTCTCTTGTGTGTGTGGTTCTGAGTGTCTGTTCGCGCCTCTGTGTGTGTGTCTCTGAGTGTGTGTGTGTGGTTCTGAGGTGTGTGTGTCTGTCTGGGCATCTCAGTGTGTGTGTTCGTACATGTAAGCTAGCAGGGTTCAAAGGCCGCATCACGTGATCTGGAACGACCGCGCAGTCTGTCTGGCATGTTCGGGATTCTCCAGGAGAGCTGAGCTTCTCAAACCAGGCAAAGGCAGCTAAAATGGTCTTTAAAATGGATAAGAACCCACTTACCGGGAGGAGCCGGACAGCCAGACACGCTTGGAAAAGACCGAATAAAAACACACGAGGAGAGGAGGAGGAGGAGGAGAGGAGAGGACAGGAGAGGAGAGAGAGGACAGGAGAGAAGGGAGGAGGGAGAGAGGAGGAGAGAGGAAGAAGGAGGAAGGAGAGGAAGAGGAGAGGAGAGGGAGAGAGAGAAGAGAGGAGGAGGAGAGGAAGAAGGAGAGGAGGAAGAGAGGAAGAGAGGAGGAGGAGAGGAAGAGAGGAGGAGTAGGAGGAGGAAGAGAGAGAAAGAGGAGAGGAGGAGAGGGAGAGGAGAGGAAGAGAGGAGGAGAGGAGGAGGGAGGAGAGAGAGAAGGAGAGAGGAGGAGAGGAGAGACGAGAAGGGGAGGAGAGGGTGAAAGGAGAAGAGGAGGAGGAGGAGGAGAGAGGAGGAGAGGAGGGGGAGAGGATGAGAGAAGGGGGGAGAGGAGGAAAGGAGAGAGGGAGGAGAGGAGGAGGGGAGGAGAGGGGAGGAGGAGGAGAAAGAGAGAGAAAGAGGAGAGGGAGGAGAGAGGAGGAGGAGGAAAGAGAGGAGAAAGAGGAGGAGGAGAGAGAGGGGAGGAGGAGGAGAGGAGGGAGAGAGAGAGAGGGAGGAACTTGTAATGCAAAATAACAATACACAAGTTGTAGAAACATGCATTTTACTTTTGGTAAACTTTAAAAAATAGTTTAAATGACAAAGAAAATATCAAAATATACAAAACGAAATTTCCATAAAATTCCCATTTCATGAGTTTATATTTTATCAGCATATTTTAAAACTGATGGGCGAAAAAAACAAGCAAAGACTCTAAATGTCTCAACACACGAAAAGGAGGGGCCAGTGATCCTGCTAATAGTTAAAGAGGTGAGAGAAATTGATTTAAAGATGGTCACAGCCTTTAAAGGAGGGGCCGTGGGATCATGTTAATAAAAGCCACAAGAGGTGAGAGAACGGATTTAAAGATGGTCAGCTACCCCTAAAGGGAGTAAAATGTGATCATGCTAACAGCAGCCCACAAGAGATGAGGAGAATGGATTCTAAAGATGCACAGCCCTTTTAAAAGGGGAGGGCCGCGATGTTAATAAGTTTACTAAGATGCGAGAGAATGGATTTTAAAGATGGTCAGCCCCTTTAAAGGAGGCCAGTGATCATGTTAATAAAGCTAATAAGAGGCTAGAGAATGGATTTAAAGATGGTCAGCCTTTAAAGGAGGCAGGTGATCATGTTAATAAAAAGCCAATAAGAGGTGAGAATGGATTTTAAAGATGGTCAGCGCCCTTTAAAGGAGGGCCGTGATCAGCGTTAATAAAGCCAATAAGAGGTGAGAGAATGATTTGAAAGATGTATCACGCCCCTAAAGGAGGGCCGCAGATCATGTTAATAAAGCCAGCCAAGAGATGAGAGAATGATCTTTAAAGACGGGTCAGTGCCCTTTAAAGGAGGCTGTGGATCATTAATAAAGTTATTAAGAGGTGAGAACGGATTTAGTTGAGAAATGTAAGAAAAATAAAATAAATTAAAAAATATGTGTCATAGAATGGAGCCAGTGCTTCTTAGTTCCGATCCAGTCAGTTTTGTTGCCTCTGAAGGGGGGAACCACCCAGTCAGGCTGGGGCTGGAGTCACGTGAAAGTCTTCCCCTGGTCTGCGGTGGTTGTTCTCCTTCCTCCTCCTCTCCTCGCCTCGCCCTTCCTCCTCTCTCCTCAGCTCTTCCATCGCCCTCTCCTCCTCTCTCTCTCCTTCCTCTCCTCTCCTTCTTCGCCCTCCTCTCGCCTCCTCTCCGCCTTCAGCCGCTTCTTTTTTCTTTCTCTGACCCAGGGGGGGGAGCCCAAATCCTCCACCAGCGCGATCTTGGGAACGCGGCCGGGAATCATGGTGACTTTTCCGCGATCGGGCTCCTGACTTGCTGGGAATCTCTGGAGCGGATCCAGTTCCTCGGGATTCCCGGAAACTCCGGCTGGGAATTCTCCGATCGGGAATGTTTTTATGAAACGCCTGGGCTTCTATCGCCCGCTTTCCCCACCTCACATTTCCTTATCAGTCGGGTTGTTTGAATTGGATTCCTTTGTCTGGTTTTGAAATCTCTATTCAACCTAATAGCTTGTCCTGTTTCAGTCATCGGACATTACCGCATCGATAGCGGTCTGTTAGGGTCTATCGACTTGATCGATCACAATATCTGGGATCTTCGAGATAGCTGCACCTTGATCGGGCTGTAAGGCCCCCCGCTTGCCTCGATATCGCTGATCGATTGCATTGATACCCGGATCACCAACCTTCTGATCGGCGGCCGTCGTTCTTTCTCGAGGTCCGCATGTAGCCTTTGCGCTTTTCTTTCCAATCGGATTACTACCATCCAGCCTGGAGCCAGGAGGATAATTTCTTCGCCACCTGCAGTCTCCCTCCTGATTGCCTGTATTGATTCCTGCCATGTTCTTGGATCAATTTCTCTCAACCACCTTTGACCGGATCGAGCAATCTCTTTCCTCATTGAGCCTTGCGCCGCTGTGCTCCCAGGATCAACCGATTCACTCCCACCGGGCTGGCCGATCAACGCTATCACGACGGCATTCTTTATCCTGATCGATCGCACGATCTCCAGACGATCTGACCCTTTGAGGCCCAACGCCCAATCCTGTTGCCGCCTGATCACTACCCCATCAATATCGAGACCCGAATCTACATTCTGGATCAGCAAGCCGCGTCACTGGATCCGCATCGCATCGCTGCCAATGCCTCGCTCGAACCTCCGATAGGCCGCATTGACAACCCTCGAAGCTCTTCAGTCTCTTTGAACCCGAACAATGTTTGTTACCGAGATCGCCGGCAGTCCCCTGCGTAGTTTTCCCGATCAACTGTATTGATGACCCCGCTTTTGAGTCTTTAGCCTGGATCAATGGCCTTTGGGATTCCCATCACTGTATTGATGACCGCCTGTCGATTCTTCTCCCAATCAATCGCTGTCAGGCCTCAGCTCTGCTGTCTTCGCCTGATCAATTCCGCTGATTCGGAACCATCAGATCCGTTGGGGATCAATCACCTTCTCCTGCTTTCAACCTTCAACCCGATCGACTGCTTTGGGAGCCTCGAGTCTGATCAACTGTATTGAGATCTTCTCCCTCGTATCTTCTCCTGATCGACGGTATTGATAGGGTTTTCTCCTCTCGCCTCTTCTCCTTATCAATTGCATTGACATCCTCGCCTCGTATCTTTAGCCCGATCAATTGCATTGATATCCTTGCCTCCCGATTCAGCCCGACCAACGATATTGAGATCCCTCACCGTATCTTTAGCCCGACCAACTGTACTGACATCCTCACCGCATCTTTAGCCCGATCAATACAGCTGAGATCCCCGCCTCGTGATTCAGCCTGATCGATTGCATCGATATCCCCGCCCCTCGTATCTTTAGCCTGATCGATTGTACTGACATCCTCGCCCGTATTCCTAGCCCGATCAATGATATTGAGATCCTCGCCGTATCTTCTCCCCACGATCGCCATTGAGGATCACAGCCAAATCTTTCTCCCGATCAATCGCATTGATATCCTCGCCCGCCCTTTCTCCTGATCGATTGCACTGATATCCTCGCCCCTCGCCTTCTCCTGGACGATCGCATTGATATCCCTCGCCTCCCCGCCCCTTTCTCCCTGATCGACGATTGATATCCTTCGCCTCTTTCCTGACCGATCGCATGATATCCTCGCCTTTCTCCCTATCTGTCATATTGATATCCTCGCCTCGCCCTCTCCGATCATCAAGATTGATATCCCCGCCCCCTTTCTCCCGACCATCGCATTGATATCCTCGCCGCCTCTTTCTCCTGATCGATCGCATTGATATATCTCGCCCGTCTCCTGACGATCGCATGACCTTCGCCTCGCCTCTTCCTGACGATCGCAGCTGAGCACCCCGCCTCGCCTTTCTCCTGACCATCGCATGAGATCTCGCCCGCCCTTCTCCCGACCATCGCATTGAGAATCCTCGCCTCGCCTCTTTCTCCTGACGATCGCATTGAGATCTCGCCTCGCCTTCTCCGACGATCGCATTGAGATCCTCTGCCTCTTTCTCCTGATCGGCCCATTGGATATATCCTCGCCTCGCCTTTCCTGACTCATCGTGATGATATCCCCGCCGCCTCTTTCTCCTGACCACTATTGATATCTCGCTCTTCTCCTATCACCGAGCTGATATCCCCGCCTCGATCTTCCTGATCAATCGCATTGACATCCTCGCCCCCGCCTCTTCTCCTGACTGATCAGATGATATCCGCCTTTCTCCCGATCAACGCATTGGACATCCCCGCCTCCTCGCCTCTCTCCGATCGATGGCACAGATCACAGCTAAATCTTTAGCCTGGGATCCTCAGATGCCTCTCCCTCAAAGCCGCTGGGCCTCCTTTCTTGGAAATCTCTCAACCGAACCCCTGTCCCGACCCCCCAGTCCCTCGGAATCTCTGCAGCCCCTGGGCAGTTCCTCCCCAGTCCCTCTCCCAGTCTCCCAGCCCTGTCCTGCTCAAGTGAGCACACCCCATGCCTCCTTCCTCCTCCCGGCTCTGTTCCCAGGGAGAGGGGAGCGAGGGAGAGGGAGAAGGAGGGAGAGGCTCCCTTCGTTAGGAGGGGTGCCTCCTCTCTCTCCTCCGCTGAGCTGTGGCTTGTGGCCAAGCAAGAGACTCGCCCGGTGGGGCCGGGTCAAGGTCGAGTCCGACGCCTGCCTGCTGCCATTTTAGGAACTGAACTGAGGTCTCGTCAACTTCAATCTCCGAGAGAGACTGGAGCAAACCTGAGAGAGAGAGAAGAGGAGAGGAGAGAGGGAGATAGAGAGGGGAAGAGAGAGACAGAGAGAGAGGGGAGAAAGGAGAGAGAGGGCAGAGGAGGAGAGGGGAGTGTGAGAGAGGAGGGAGAGAGGAGGAGAGAAGTTTATTTTTATTTTGCAATATATAACCATTTAACACATCATAATGCTGAATTTACTGAAGATGCTGAGAAAGACTTAGTGGAAAATGCTTGCCATTGAATTTACAATCGGAAGACGCTTGAGAAAGACTTCTAGTGGAACGTTGCCATTGAATTTACACTGAAGACGCGAGAAAGACTTAGTGGAAACGTTATTGAATTTACAATTTGAAGACGCTTTTTAGAGCACTTAGGTAAAACCATTGGGAATTACACTGAAAGACGAGAAAGACTTCTAGTGGAACGCTTGCCATTGAATTCACACTGAAGACACTGAGAAGACCTCCCTTCTCACCTCCTGTATGAAGGCTTCCTCCTGCAGGCTCCTCCCCATTTATCGAGCGACCGCTTCCAGCGCGCACGCCGTCTCACACCCCTGCTCTGTCCGGAGGTTTGTGGTGGCCAACGAACGAGAACGAGGGCCACGCCAAAATGAACCTTCACCCCTGAGGAGAGAGAGAGAGAGAGAGAGAGAGAGAGGCATCACACAGAATTCTACCTAGTTCATAGTAAGTGCTTTAATACAGGCATTCGCTGTTATACTGGGATCGTGTGTGGCTCATGATTAGAGAAAGGTTCTGATACCAGGAGTTCCCGTTCAAACTTCCAACTCGCGACACCGACTACCCGCTGAATGACCACTAATTATTAATAATAATGTATTTGTAAAATGTTCCATATTTCTACATTGTCTTGTTTATACTTGTAAGACGGTCATGCTGATAAAGATTACTTTCAGTTTAATCTGAGAGGAGAGAGAAGGGGAGAGTGAAGAGAGGAGAGGGGAGAGGAGAGAGAGAGAGAGGAGAGAGAGAGGAGGGGAGAGGAGAGGAGAGAGGAGAGAGAGAGAGAGGAGAGGGAGAGGAGAGAGAGGAGAGGAGAGGGAGAGAGAGGAGGAGAGGAGAGTGGCAGAGAGGAGAGGAGAGAGGAGGAGGAGAGAGAGAGAGAGAGAGAGAGAGAGGGAGAGGAGGAGGGAGAGGGAGGGAGGAGAGAGAGGAGGAGAGAGAGGAGAGAGAGGAGGGAGAGAGAGAGGAGGAGAGGAGGAGAGAGAGGAGAGAGGAGGAGGGAGAGGAGAGTGAGAGGAGAGAGAGGAGAGGAGGAGAGAGGAGAGGAGAGAGGAGAGGAGAGGAGGAGAGGGAGAGAGAGAGGAGAGAGAGAGGAGGAGAGGAGGAGAGGAGGAGGAGGGAGGAGGAGAGGAGAGAGAGGAAGAGAGAGAGAGGAAAGAGAGAGAGAGAGAGGAGAGAGAGGAGAGAGGAGAGAGGAGAGGAGAGAGAGAGGAGGAGGAGGAGAGGAGAGAGGAGAGGGAGGGGAGGAGAGAGGAGGAGAGGAGGGGAGAGGAGAGGGAGGAGAGCAGGAGAGAGAGAGGAGAGGAGGAGAGGAGGAGAGAGAGAGAGGAGAGAGAGAGAGGAGAGAGAGGGAAAGGACAGGAGAGAGAGAGAGGAGAGAGGAGGGGAGGAGAGAGAGAGAGAGAGAGAGAGAGAGAGAGAGAGAGAGAGGAGAGGAGGAGGAGAGAGAGAGAGAGGAGAGAGAGAGAGAGGAGGAGAGGAGAGGAGAGAGAAGAGAGAGAGGAGAGAGAGGAGAAGGAGGAGAGAGAGATTACTTTAGATTTGAGAGAGGATTTTATTTTTACAGGAGAGACATTCTCAAGAGGCTATTATTTGAGAGGAAGAGAGAGAGAGGAGAGGTGAGGGACAGAGAGAGAGGGAGAGAGTGAGAGGAAAGAGGGAGAGGAGGGGAAAGGAGATGGAGGGACAGAGAGGAGACCTCCACCCAAAGGGGAAAGAGTCCCACAGAGGGAGGGAGGGAGAGGAAGAGAGAGTTTTTTCCAGCAAAAACAGGAGAGGAAGGAACCACCTGGTGCAGGCACATGAGGGCCCAGGAAGAGAGGATCTCGGAGGTGAGAGAGAGAGGGGAAAGGGCCCTCCTCAAGGAAAGGAGAGGAGAGGGAGGGATATATTTATATATAGATATTTATATATGGAGGAAAGGGACATATAGATATTATATGAAGATATATGTTATGATATATAGAGAGGAGAGGAAAGGACAGGAGAGAGGAAAGGAGGAGAGGAGGAGGAAAGAGGAGGAGGAGGAGAGAGGAAGGGACAGGAGAGAGAAGAGTGAAGAGGAGGAGAGGAGAGAGAGAGAGAGGAGAGAGAGGAGAGAGGAGAGGGGAAAGGGGACAGGAGAGAGGAAAGGAGAAAGAGGAGAGGAGGCAGGAGTGAAGAGGAGGAGGAGAGGAGAGATAGAGGAAAGGGGACAGGAGAGGAAAGGAAAGGGAGAGGGAGGGAGATGGAAAGACAAGATATAGAGAGAAAAGGATGGGGAGAGAGAAGGAGGAAGAGAGGAGGGAGAGGAGAGAGAGAGAGGAGTGAAGGGGACAGGAGAGAGGAGAGAGGAGGAGGAGAGAGGAGAGATGAGAGGAAAGGACAGAGAGAGGAAGGAGAAAGAGGAGGAGGGAGAGGAAGAGAGGAGAGGGGAGGAGGAGAGAGAGAGAGGAGAGGGGAGAGAGGAGAGGAGAGAGGAGGGATAGAGAGAGAGAGGAAATCTGAAAGAGGAGAGGAGGGCGAGAGGAAGAGGAGGAGTGAGAGGAGAGAGAGTTTGGAGAGCCCTGGAGAGAGGAGAGGAGAGAGGTGTTTTAAGAGAGGGAAAGGAGAAAGAGAGTGAGGAGGCTGTTTAGAAAGAGAGAGAGGAGAGAGGAAAGTTACAGTTCCGAGAAAGGAGAGGAGAGGAAAAGGAGGGACAGGAGAGGAGAGGAGAGGGGAGAGAGAGAGAGGAGAAGGAGGAGGACAGCCCGGAGGGCATAGATGATAGAGGAGATGAGATTCCGGGAGAGGAGCATATAGAGTGGACATTCCGTCCGGAGAGGAGGGACAGGAGAGAGCCCTGTCCGGCAGGAGGAGAAAGAGGAAAGGCAGCCCGTCTCAAAAAGAGAATGTATAGGAGGAGGCCCCGTCCGAGAGAGGAGAGACAGCCCGAGGGATGAGAGAGAAACTGTCTGGGAGGGGAGGAGAGATAGCTCTGTCTGTATATGAGAGGAGGGGAGCAGGTGATAGCTCCTGTCTGGGGAGAGGAGAGAGGGGGGGTAGCTCTGTCAGAAGAACAGTCCCAGTGTCTGTGTCTGGGGAGAGGGAGAGGGATAGCTCTGTCTGGCACATGAGGAGAGAGAGGGCAGTGGCAGTCTGTCTGGGGAGAGGAGAGGGGGGCAAGGACCTGTCTGGGGGAGAGGAGAGGGGGCAGTGATAGCTCTGTCTGGGGAGAGGAGAGAGGAGAAGTGAGGAGGAGCCTGGGAGGGGAGAGCTCTGAGGGAGAGGAGGAGAGAGAAGAGACCTGTCTGGGGAGAGGAGAGAGAGGAGAGATGTCTGGGGAGAAGGAGAGAAGGGGCAGTGATGCATCTGTCTGGAGACTCCTCAGAGAGGGGGGAACCGATAGCTCTGTCTGGGAGGAGGAGAGAGAGAGAGGCAGTGAGGCTCCTGTCTGGGGGTGAGGAGAGAAAGGTGATGCAGCCTGTCTGGGGAGGAGAGGGGCAGTGATAGCTCTGTCTGGGGGGAGAGGAGAGAGGGGCAGTGATAGCCTGTCTGGGGAGAGTGAGAGAGGGGCAAAGAGAGCCTGTCTGGGGAGAGAGGCAAGTGACAGCCTGTGTGGAGAGAGGAGAGGGGGCAGTGATGGCTCACCAGAGAGGAGAGAGGGGCAGTGATAGCCTGTCTGGGAGAGGAGAGAGAGAGACATTACCAGTAAGGGGCTGTAGTATCCCGGGACGTATTTCACTGATCTGAACCAGACACCAGAATGTCAGAGGAGAGAGAGGGAGAGAGAGAGGACAGAATTATCATTTTGAAATATATATTTTTTTTAAAACACACCACGCACGCACACACACACGCAGCACACACACGCACACACACACACACACCGCCATCCTCCTGTCTCCTTCTCCTGTAGCTCTAACCCTCCTCCTCCTCCTCTCTCCTCCTCCTCTCCCTCCTCCTCCTCCTCTCCCACCTTCCTCTCCCCACTCCTCTCTCTTCTCCTCCTCCTCCTCCTCCTCCCTCATCCTCCCTTCATCCCTCCTCTCCACCCAGGCCCGCCCCCTGCCAGGAAACATCTCGTGAAGGGAAACCGCTGGTCGATGTCCTCGATGATCTCTGACCATCCTCCTCACCCGCCTGGGTCCAGCCCCTGCAGGGAGAGGAGAGCAGGAGGAGAGAGGAGGAGGAGAGAGAGAGAGGAGAGGAGAAGGAGAGGGGAGGAGGGAGGAGAGGAGAGAGGAGAGAGGAAGGGAAGAGAGAGGGGAAGGAGAGGGAGGAGAGTGAGAGGAGAGAAGGAGATGAGGTGAGGGAGGGTGGAGGAGGGAGAGAGAGGAGAGAGAGAGAGAGAGAGAGAGAGAGAGAATGTAGAGTATGTTGGCCATGGACAAGGACAGACACAGACACACACACATGACACAGACATACAGACAGACAGACAGACAGACACACACACTGACACACACACACACACACACAGACACACAGACACACACACAGACACACAGACAGAGACAGACACACACACACACAGACACACACACACACAGACAGAGACAGGTAGACACACACACAGACAGACACACACACAGACACACAGACAGGAGACAGGTAGACACACACATACCTGAACCACCAAGGACACAGACACGGAACCACACACACACACACACACAGACACACACACACACAGACAGACAGACACACACAGACACACAGACACCGGGTGGACACACACACACACACACACACACACACACACACACAGTTACTGGACATTTGTTTTTGTTTTTCCCATCCTAGCACACTGGCTCCGCACAGCAGACAACACAGACTGAGAGAGGGGGGCCTGGGATCCCCTCCCAGGACTGCAGCTTCACCTGGGAGAGAGAGAATCTGAATACACAGAGAGAGGCTGGACCCCCCCCAGGACGCAGCTCACCTGAGAGAGAGAGAGAATACAGCTCTGAGAGAGGCTGGGATCCCCCCTCCGAGACCGCAGCTTCACCTGAGAGAGAGAGAATCACAAGAATACAGCCCGGAGAGAGGCTGGGACCCCTCCCAGACCGCAGCTTCACCTGAGAGAGAGATCGATGAAATACAGCCTGGGAGAGAGGCCGGACCCCCTCCTGGTGACTGCAGCTTCACCTGAGAGAGAGAGAGAGAATCACAGAATACAGCTCTGAGAGAGGCTGGGATCCCCCTCCCCAGACTGCAGCTTCACCTGAGGGAGAGAGAATCACAGAATACAGCTCTGAGAGGCTGGGACCCCTCCGAGACTGCAGCTCACCTGAGAGAGAGAGAATCCAGAATACAGCTCCTCCTGAGAGAGGCCGGGATCCTCCCAGACCGCAGCTCACCCGAGAGAGAGAGAATCACAGAATACAGCTCTGAGAGAGGGGATCCCCCGAGACTGCGGCAGTCACCTGAGAGAGAGAATCACAGAATGGCAGCCTTGAGAGAGGCTGGGAGCCCCTCTGGGACTGCAGCCACCCGGAGAGAGAGAGAGAATCACTGCAGCTTCTACTGAGGAGAGAGAATTGCAATGTACAGCCCTGTACCCCGAGAGAGAGAATCACAGAACACAGCCTGTACTGAGAGAGAGAGAACTGCTGGTGAACACAGCTCTGGGTACCCAGAGAAACCACAGAATACAGCCTGTACCTGAGAGAGAATCATAGAACAGCCTGTACCAGAGAATCATAGAACACAGCCTGTACCCGAGACAGAGAGAATCACAGAATACAGCTCTGTACTGGAGAGAGAATCACAGAACACAGCTCAAATGGAGAGAGAACAGAATACAGCTCTGCACTGAGAGAGAGAGAGAATCACACAGGAATACAGCCTCTGTACTGAGAGAGAATATAGAATACAGCCTGTACTGAGAGAGAGAGAATCTGGTGAATAGCCTGTACCGAGAGAGAGAGAATCATACAGCCTGTACTGAGAGAGAGAGAGAATCACAGAATAAGCAGCCTGTACCGAGAGAGAGAGAATCACAGAACACAGCTCTGTACTGAGAGAGAATCACAGAATACAGCTCTGAGAGAGGCTGGGATCCCCCCAGGACCGCAGCTTCACACCTGAGAGAGAGAGACCAAGGTAATACAGCTCTGAGAGGGCTGGGACCCCTCCCGAGACTGCAGCCTACCTGAGAGAAATCACAGAATACAGCCTGAGAGAGGCTGGGGACCCCTCCCAGACCGGGCAGCTTCACCTGAGAGAGAGAGAATCTGCCAGAATACAGCCTGAGAGAGGCTGGGACCCCCTCCCAGACTGCGGCAGCCTCCACCTGAGAGAGAGAGAGAATCACAGAACACAGCTCTGAGAGAGGCTGGGATCCCCCCAGACTGCAGCTTCACCTGAGAGAGAGAGAATCACAGAATACAGCTCTGAGGAGAGGCAGGGGACCCCCCCAGACTGCAGCTTCACCCGAGAGAGAGAATCACAGAATCACAGCCTGAGAGAGGCTGGGACCCTCCTCGAGACTGCAGCCTTCCCGAGAGAGAGAGAGAATACAGCCTGGAGAGAGGCTGGGAATACAGCAAGGCAGCTTCCACCTGAGAGAGAGAATCACAGAATACAGCCTGAGAGAGGCTGCAGACTTCAGCAGCCTACCTGAGAGAGAATCACAGTAATACAGCTCTGAGAGAGGCTGGGACCCCCCCTCCCAGACAAGTGCTTTCCACCTGAGAGAGAGAGAATCAAGCAGAATACAGCCTGAGAGAGGCTGGGATCCCCCTCCTAGACTGCAGCCTTCACCTGAGAGAGAGAGAGAATCACAGAACACAGCCCCTGAGAAACAGGACCCCCCTCCCGAGACCGCGGCCTACCCAGAGAGAGAGAGAGAATCACACAGAATGGCTAGCCTGAGAGGACAGGACCCCCCGAGACCGCAGCCACCCTGAGAGAGAGAATCTGAGAATACAGCTCTGAGAGAGGCTGGGACCCCCTCCGAGACTGCAGCTACCTGCGAGAGAGAGAGAATCAAATACAAGCTCTGAGGAGAGGCTGGGATCCCCTCCGACTGCAGCTTCACTCTTATATATATATAAAGAATACAACTCTTCCGGAGGCTGGGATCCCCCTCCTATGACCAGCTTCACCTTTATATATAGATCTAAAAATACAGCTCTGACCCGGGCTGGGATCCCCTCCGGATACAGCTATACCTGAGAGAGATATAATTTTAGAATACGCTCATGAGAGGCTGGGACACATTTACTAATCACCTGAGAGAGAGAATTAAGATTACATATTGTACCAAGAGAGAGAATCACAGAGGGCTAGCCTGTATTTGAGATGAGGGACATATATAGAGATGGGAGAGAGAGAATCAGGGAGGGATGGTTAACTATGACTGGAGAGAGATGGCTTAGAGGGGAGTGAGGAGAGAAAGGAGGGAGGGTGGAGATGAGGCAAGTGAGGGAGAGAGAGAGGAGGGAGAGGAGGGATTTTGAAGGAGGGAGATGGATTATTTAGAATGAGAGTGAGGAAGGAGATTTTTATTTGATTTATAGGGGGGACATATTTTAGATCCCAAAGGAGGATATTTTATTTTTAATAGAGAGATTTATTAGAGGGAGACCAAATGGAGGGAGATGGATTTAGGAGGGAGATTTTTTGATATTTTAAGGGAGATGGAGGGATAGGAGAGAGGGGAGACCCAAAGACTGAATTATTTATTTAGATTTAAGGAGGAGGAAGGAGAGAACCCAAAGATCTTTATAATATATTATATTTTATTAACTCAAAAGAGAGGGATATTTGAATTATTTATTTATTATTAGGAGAGACCAAAATTTATTTATTATTTAAGGATATTTTTAAAGACTGAGGAAAGGGAGGAGAGGAGATTTTATTATTATTATTTTAGGAGGAGATATTTTTATTAACCCAAAATATTTTAGAGAGAGAGGGAGGTTAGGGAGATTTTATTTTATTAGGGAGGCATTTTTATTTAGAGAGGCATTTTATTAGGAGGAGGAGGAAGGGGTGGAGTTAATGGCAGAGAGATAGCAGAAACTCAAAGGAGTTCACAGAAGGATGGCAAAGACCCAGTTTGAAGACAGGAATCCCTGACCTTGCTGTACTTTGTCCATGTAGTTATCCCATTGGCCGATCATGTCCAACCATTGACCTCCTCTGCCTGACGCACCTGAGGGGGGCGGCCCGAGCTGAACCCCAAAAAAGCAAACACAACAAGAGTTACCATAGAAACACACTGCGATCACAATCACAATATTACTCTAAAAGTACTGTGAAGAACTCCACACCGCCACCGCGGGTTACTGTGTTCCATTCAAATAACCAGCCATAATAATCACAGGTGAACTGGAAAGTGGATGAAAACTCAGAGAGGGGCGCACGCTTTCGGGGGTGTAAAAACAGAACATGGAACTGGAGAACTATTCACCCTGGAGGGGAGGGAGGGAAAGAGGAGAAAAGAGAGACCCATCTGCCTGGAGGAGGGATGTATATATATATAAGTTCAGCCTGGAGGAGGAGAGAGATATATATATATATATAAGCGATTCAGCCTGGAGGGAGGAGAGATATATATATATATATATAACGATTCAAAACGCATTCAGCCCTGGAGGAGGGATATGTATAACCATTCAGCCTGGAGGAGGAGGAGAGATAGGGAACGCATCAGCCTGGAGGAGGAGAGTATATATATAGTTAAACCATCTGGGAGGAGGGATATATATATATTAAACCATCTGGAGGGAGGGAGGAGAGAGATAAAAACCATTCAGCCTGGAGGAGGGATATAGAGATATAAAGTTCAGCCTGGAGGAGGGAGGGGAGAGAAACGATCCAGCCTGAGCCTGGAGGAGAGAGAGGAGAGATAGAAACGATAAAGCCCATCTTAGGGAGGGAGATAAAACGATTCAGCCTATTTATGTATATATATATAAACCGATTCAGCCTGGAGGAGGGGAGGGAGAGAGAGAAAACCATTCCAGCCTGGAGGAGGAGGAGGAGATACGATTCAGCCTGGAGGGAGGGAGGGAGATATAGAGAAAACGATCCGCCTGAGGGAGGGGATAGGAGGAGATAGAAAAACCATCAGCCTGGAGGAGGGAGAGATATAAACAATTCAGCCCGGAGGGAGAGGGAGATATAGAAACGATTCAGCCTGGAGGAGAGAGGAGGGAGAAAATCCATTCAGCCTGGAGGGAGGAGGGAGAGAGAGAGAGAGATATATATATATATCAGCCTGGAGGAGGAGAGAGGGAGGGAGAGATACGAGATTCAGCCTGGAGGGGAGGGAGAGAGAACGATTCAGCCCTGGAGGAGGGAGGGAGGATAGAAACCATCTGATTCAGCCTGGAGGAGGGATAAAAACCATTCAGCCTGGTTAGGGATATAGGGATATATAGAGAACCATTCAGCCTGGAGGGAGGAGGGAGAGGAGGAGGGATATAACCCATCCATCTCAGCCTGGAGGGAGAGATCCAGGGAGAATTTATTCAGCCTAAAAGGGAGGGGAGTATATATATATATAGAAAACCCATCCAGCCTGGAGGAGGGATATATATATATAAACCATCCAGCCTGGAGGGGTGGGATATATATATATATATATATATAACCCTGGAGGAGGAGATATAGAGAGAGAGAACCATCCGATTCAGCCTGGATATATATAGGAGAACCATCCTGGAGGAGGATAGAGAGAGAACCCATCCAAAACAGTTAGGCTGGAGGGATGAGGAGAAACCATTCAGCCTGGAGGCATATATAGATAAAGGGAGATGAAGTATTCAGCCTGGAGGGAGGGAGAGAGAGAACCCATTCAGCCCTGGAGGGAGGAGGAGAGAGAGAGTTCCAGCAGCTGGAGGAGGAGAGAGAGAGAGAGAACCATTCAGCCTGGAGGAGAGAGAGAGAGAGAACCATCAGCCTGGAGGGAGGGGGAGAGAGGGAGAGAGAAACGTGATTCAGCCTGGAGGGAGATATATATATAGCCTGGATCCATCCAGGAGGGATGGAGCCTGGAGAGAGAGAGACCAGAGAACGGTCCAGCCTGGAGGAGGGAGAGGATACGAACGGTCAGCCTGGAGGAGAGAGTGTATGAACCATTCAGCCTGGAGGAGGAGAGTGGAGAGAGAGAGAGAAGCCTGGAGGGAGGAGAGGAGAGAGAGAACGATTCAGCCTGGAGGAGGAGAAAGAGAATGATTTCAGCCTGGAGGAGGAGGAGAGAGAGAGAAACGATTCAGCCTGGAGGGAGGGAGAGAGATATATATAAAAGCAGTTCAGCCTGGAGGAGGAGGAGAAACCATTCAACTGGAGGGATGGGAGAGAGAGAGATATATATAAATTCAGTGAGGAGGGAGAATATATATATAGGAGGAGGAGTGGAGAGATAGAGAAAACGATTCAGCCTGGAGGGAGGGTGTATAAAAACGCATCTCAGCCTGGAGGGGAGGGAGGATATATGGGACCGATTCATGCCTGGAGGGATATATCGGGAGGAGGATCCAGTATTTATGAGCATGCGGAGACCGATGGCGGCAGGGAGAATGATATGATCCGGATTCAGGAAGGGAGGGGAGGAGGCAGGGAGGGATTGAGGAGGGAGGCAGGGAGAGATTGAGGGAATTCAGGGAGGGAGGGAACATTTATTCAGGGCTTTCTCTACTGGAGGGAGGCTGAGGGGGGTCTAATTCTATATAGAGGTGGGGTTGATTATGTTAACAAGGAATATTATTCACAGCTTTCATTGGACTCTGAAGCTGAGGGAGTCTATTCTATATGGGGGTGGAATTGGCCATGTTAACAAGGGAACACATTCAGCAGCTTCATTGGACTCTGAAGCTGAGGGAGTTTATTCTATAGAGGGGGTGGAATTCCAATATGTGCTAACAAGGGAATACTATTCAGCAGCTTTCATTGGACTCCTAAAGGCTTGAGGGAGTTCATTCTACAGAGGGGTGGAATTCAATATGTTAACAAGGAAATACTATTCAGCAGCTCTCTCATTGGATGAAGCTGAGGGAGTTCATTCCATATAGAGGTGAATTCAATATGTTAACAAGTGGGAACATTATTCAGCAGCTTTCATTGGACTATGAAGCTGAGGGAGTTCATTCATATAGAGGGGTGGAATTCAATATGCTAACAAGGAACATTATTCAGCAGCCTTTCATTGGACCCTATGAAGCTGAGGGAGTCTAATTTATATAGGGGGGTGGAATCTACATGTTAACAAGGAACATTATTCACAGCTTCATTGACTCCTATGGAAGCTGAGGGAGTCTATTCTATATAGAGGGGTGGAATCTAACATAATAAGGGAACATTATTCAGCAGCTTCATTGACTTAAGTGGGGCTGAGGGAGTTCATTCTATACAGATGGGGATGTGAAGCTGCTTTGGCCTCAGCCTGATCAAATTATAATTGGTGTGTGAAGGTTGCTGCAACAGAGAGGCAGAGACAGGAAATCATTCAAACCACAAAAATATGAGGTTGCACCCGTCGCCATGAGTAACAAAACAGGAGCCTCTACCAGGAAACTGATGGGGCGCGGGGGCCAGATGAGAAAGATGAGAGGTGGAGAAGAAAGAGGAGACAGAGGAGCTTCTCCGCTTTTACAACAAGCCTCCCCATGCTTTACCACCTCTGTGCTTTACAACAAGCTTCCTATGCTTTTACCAGACCTCTGTGCTTTGCAATGCTTCCCTATGCTTTACCACCTCTCTGTGCTTTACAATGCTTTACCAGACCTCTAGCCACTTTACAATGCTTCCTATGCTTTACCAGACCTCTCTGTGCTTTACAATGCCCTATGCTTTACCAGACCTCTGTGCTTTAATGCTTCCCTATGCTTTACCGTTCTCTCTGTGCTTTACAATGCTTCCCTACACCTCTCTGTGCTTTACAATGCTTCCCTATGCTTTACCAGACCTCTCTGTGTTTTAATGCTTCCTATACCACCTTTTGCTTTACCACACCTCTCTGTGCTTTACAATGCTTCCCTATGCTTTACCAGACCTCTGTGCTTTAGTGCTTCCTATGCTTTTACCACACCTCTCTGTGCTTTACAAGTAGCTTCCCTATGCTTTACCAGACCTCTCTGTGTTTACAATGCTTCCCTATGCTTTACCAGACCTCTGTGTTTACAATGCTTTATACTTTACCAGACTCTCTGTGCTTTACAATGCTTCTAATGCTTTACCAGACCTCTGTGCTTTACAATGCTTCCTATGCTTTACCACACCTCTCTGTGCTTTGCAATGCTTCCTATACTTTACAGACCTCTCTGTGCTTTACAATGCTACCAGACCTCTCTGTGTTTTACAATGCTTCCTATGCTTTACCAGACCTCTCTGTGCTTTAACAAGCTTCCCATAAGCCATCACACCTCTCTGTGCTTTGCAATGCTTCCCATGCTTTTACCACCTCTCTGTGCTTTACAATGCTTTCCTTTTACAATGCTTCCTATGCTTTACCAGACTCTCTGTGCTTTACAATGCTTCCCTATGCTTTTACCAGACCTCTCTGTGCTTTACAATGCTTCCCTATGCTTTACCAGACCTCTCTGTGCTTTTACAATGCTTCCCTATGCTTTTGCAGACCTCTGTGCTTTACAATGCTTCCCTTTTTACCAGACCTCTCTGTGCTTTACAATGCTTCCTTATGCTTTTACCACACCTCTCTGTGCTTTACCACACCTCTCTGTGCTTTTACAATGCTTCCTATGCTTTACCAGACCTCTGTGCTTTCCCTATGCTTTTACCACCTCTGTGCTTTACAATGCTTCCCTATGCTTTACCAGACCTCTCTGTGCTTTACAATGCTTCCCTATGCTTTACCACACCTCTCTGTGCTTTACCACACCTCTCTGTGCTTTACAATGCTTCCCTATGCTTTACCACACCTCTCTGTGCTTTACAATGCTTCCCTATGCTTTACCACACCTCTCTGCGCTTTACAATGCTGGCAATTGATTATTATAGATATTCCATTAGGAAATTGAATCATAGAATTATAATGTGATTAAAATAAGTGATAATTAAACACAACCTCCACCAATACATGACATTATGAGATGGAAATCTGGGATTAATATTTAGAGAATTTTGCCACGATGTGTTCCTCGTTGAACGGTTTATAATCACCAACTCCTGAAACGACAAAGAAAAAGGAAATTAACAATACTTTATTAATTAAAAAAGCAATATATTCTCTTACTTAAAAATAAGTATTAAATTAACTCTTAATTACAAAAACACACTTTTTATGAATTAAAAAATGAAACACGTGATATTAAATTATGAATTAAAAATAAGTATTAAATTGTTTTTACTAATTACAAAGAAATTAGATACATTTTATGAATTAAAATATTAATTTAAAAAAATGAAACACATTTTATAATTTAAAAAAAATATTAATTTAAAAAATGAAATCCATTTTATTAATTAAAAAAAAGATATATAAATTAGAGTGCACAATTATTGGGTCTGGTTTTTTGATGCTAAAAAAAGGTTTTTCAAGATATTTCGAAATTAAACCTAATATCTATTAGAACAGAAAACACTCGCGTTGTCAGAACTGATCGCTGAATCTGAATCGGGAGTCCTTCACACAACAGCTGTTCCTAAACAGAGGCTTCTTAAAAAACAGTCACTGTAAATTGCAGAAAATTTCGTTTTTTTAAAAGGATATATAATGACCTTTTCATTTTATTTGTCATTTGTTCCCATGTGTTGCTACAACTGTTTAAGTAACGTGTCTGTATTGTTTTAATTATTATATTTTTTACATTTTGACCACTTTTTAAAACTTTTAAAATTGCATTCCCTGCCTCAAGATGGCTGCCCGTGTACCTCTCAGAACTACATTTCCCATCATCCTCCTGCTCGCTGGTAAATCCATCTCGGTTACATGTGTGAGCGGGAGGATGATGGGAAATGTAGTTCTGAGAGGTGCAGGCAGCTACACAGGAAGCCGTCTTGAGGCGGTGGAATGCAATTTAAAAGTTTAAAACAGTTTTTAAAATGTAAAATAAAACTAACCTTAAACAGTTGTAGCAACACATGGGAAACACAACACAATACAATAAAAAGGTCCTTATGTACCCGTTAATGTCGATCGTTTTACAGAAGTTCCATTTTCACCTCCGTCAAAACGAAACACAAAGATAAAAAATACACGTTCAAAAATAACAACAGGCGCGCGAAACGCCCCCCTTCTCGTCCCGGACAGAGCGATCTTGCGAACGAATATATTCTCCATCTTTTGATGCAGCTGGTGTGTTTATTTTTGTCGTTGAAAACGCTGCACAGCAACGGAGCATCTCTCTGCAGTGGGTGCGTTAAGTGAGTGAGAGGCTCAGAGCGGCTCAGTAAAAGAATCAACTTAACGCCTCGCTCCGTGCCGCTCCCGCTGAGCCGCTCAGAGCCGCTCCTCAGCATTTCTCATCAGGGATCAGAGTGAACGGACGGAATAGCCACCTGCAGGAAACAAGTGGAGAGGACAGGCAGGATTGACAAATACGTTTGTCAAGAACGATGAACTGGTTTCGACTTATATTGTGTTCAGTTCTGGTCACCTCGTTACAAAAAGGATATTGCTGCTCTAGAAAGAGTGCAAAGAAGAGCAACCAGAATTATCCCGGGTTTAAAAGGCATGTCGTATGCAGACAGGCTAAAATAATTGAATCTATTCAGTCTTGAACAAAGAAGACTACACGGTGATCTGATTCAAACATTCAAAATCCTAAAAGGTATAGACAATGTCGACCCAGAGGAGTTTTTTGACCTGAAAAAAGAAACAAGGACCAGGGGTCACAAATGGAGATTAGATAAAGGGGCATTCAGAACAGAAAATAGGAGGCACACAGAGAGAGAATTGTGATGGTCTGGAACCAACTCCCCAGTAATGTTGTTGAAGCTGACACCCTGGGATCCTTCAAGAAGCTGCTTGATGAGATTCTGGGATCAATAAGTTACTAACAACCAAACGAGCAAGATGGGCGGAATGGCCTCCTCTCGTTTGTGAACTTTCTTATGTTCTTATGTTCTTATGAAGTTATGTGTTAAAAATTGTTGTTTTCGAATTTGTATCATTTAATTTCATTTATTTTAAATGTAGAGCTGTTTTATAGTTATGACTGTATTATTATGAGGCTTGTAGTATTAATATTATTCATAATTTTCATTATTAACGCCGGTATTAAACACAGTCAGATATGAGGTTCAGTCCAAACAGAGCGCCGGACTCAGCGAGGTCCAGCAGGGGGCAGTAACTTCACACGGGGGCCATTTCATCGACCATCACCTCAGAAACACAAACAAGAAAATCATTATTATTCGCCTTTTTTTTTTTTTTTTAATTTAGTCATTGCCAATTAGTTTTTTTTATTATTTTCTCCCCAATTTGAAATGCCCAATTATTTTTAGGCTCGGCTCACCGCTGCCACCCCCTCGCTGACTCGGGAGGGGGTGAAGATGAACACACGCTGTCCTCCGAAGCGTGTGCCGTCAGCCGCCCGCTTCTTTACACTCTGCAGACTCACCGTGCAGCCGCCTCAGAGCTACAGCGTCGGAGGACAACGCAGCTCCTGGACAGCTTACAGGCAAGCCCGCAGGCGCCCGGCCAGACCACAGGGGTCGCTGGTGAGCCGAGGACACCCTGACCGACCTAAACCCTCCCTCCCCCCGGGCGACGCTCGGCCAATTGAGCTCCCGTCCACGGTCGGCTGTGGAATAGCCTGGACTCGAACCGGCGACGTCCAGGCTATAGAGCGCATCCTGCACTCTAGCGAGTGCTTTTACTGGATGCGCCCCTCGGGAGCCCCCATTTGGCCTTTTTTAAAAGTCGCTCAGCGCTCTCATGGAGCAGAGAGTGAAGTCATTTAAATCTGCTGGGTGTGCTTTCTGAGCGGCTGTCACTCTGAGCGGCTCGCTTACAATCGATCGCTTCTCGCAAACGCGTGTCCAGCTCACTTAATCAAAGCGCGTTCCCGGCGATTTTAGAAAGTCCGCGGATACGCGCAGAGCTTGTGGGCGCGTTAAGTAAGCGAGCCGCTCAGAGTGAGAGCCGCTCAGAAAACACACTGAACAGATTTAAATGACTTTAACTCTCTGCTCCAGGAGAGCGCTGAGCGACTTTTAAAAAAGGCGAATCATAATGATTTGCTGGTTTGTGTTTCTGAGGTGATGGTTGATGAAATGGCCCCCGTGTGAAGTTACTGTCCCCTGCAGGACCTCGCTGAGTCCGGCGCTCTGTTTGGACTGAACCTCATATCTGACTGTGTTTAATACCGGCGTTAATAATGAAAATTATGAATAATATTAATACTACAAGCCTCATAATAATACATTCATAACTACAAAACAGCTCTACATTTAAAATAAATGAAATGAAATGATACAAATTCGAAATTTTTTTACCATCTTATTTAGCCAACTTAACACATAACTTCGTAAGTCGAAACCAGTTCATCGTTCTTGACAAACGTATTTGTCAATCCTGCCTGTGATCTCCACTTGTTTCCTGCAGGTGTCCGTTCAGTCCGTTCACTCTGATCCCTGATGAGAAATGCTCAGGAGCGGCTCTGAGCGGCTCAGCGGGAGCGGCACAGAGCAAGGCGTGAAGCTGATTATTTTACTGAGTCGCTCTGAGCCGCTCACTCACTTAACGCACTCTTTCTTCAGCTGCCTGTATAGAACTACAGCTCCCAGCATGCCTCGCTGTGAACGTCAATGCGGAGGCATGCTGGGAGTAGGAGTTTTTTTCTTCTTCTTTCAGTCCAATCATTTTACGTTTCTTAAACAGTAAGTTAATAAATAATAATAAGAAGAATATGAAGATACTTAAAGGGAAGGGATATTTTCTGGTTTTAAAAATCGTAATACTGCCTTTGCTTGTATTAATACAATAATGTATTAATGCTCTGGAGCGGCTCTGAGCGGCTCAGCGGGAGCGGCACGGAGCGAGGCGTTAAATGGATTATTTTACTGAGCCGCTCTGATCCGCTCACTCACTTAACGCGCCCAGTTATTCTCATCCGCCAGCGCCTCACGCGTTTAAAGATTCAGCAAAAATAAACAACGTAACACAAAAAATAATGCTTTTTTTAAAAAGTTGAAATGTAAATGTCTACGTTCGCTAAATAAACAGCACCTATAAACACCGCGTTGCCCGTCATACGACTCTACCATTAAGAAAACAAGGGAGACCGAAGCGGAAGATTGTTTAGCGCATGCGCACGGGGAGCAGGGCGTCAGTCAGGAAGCGTTTGATGTCTTTATTTTTTAATAGGGTTGCCACCCCGCCGGTATTTTACGGGACTGTCCGGTATTTTTATGTACTTTGACCCCCTGTTCGGTTTTTTTGGAAGATGTCCGGTAATTCTAAGCATTCTAATGAGGTAACAACGTAAGCCACCAAAACGCTGTACCTTATTATTATTATTATTATTATTATTATCAGTTTATTTAGCAGACGCCTTTATCCAAGGCGACTTGCAGAGACTAGGGTGTGTGAACTATGCATCAGCTGCAGAGTCACTTACAACTACGTCTCACCCGAAAGACGGAGCACAAGGAGGTGAAGTGACTTGCTCAGGGTCACACAAGTAGCTGAGGTGGGATTTGAACCGGGGACCTCCTGGTTACAAGGCTGTTTCTTTAACCACTGGACCACACAGCCTCCCTTATGTTAGGCTTTTCATGTGTGCTCACCGCTGTGTTTTATCTGGTATGAGCATGCGCGCTGCTGTTAAGAATGACAGCCCTTTGAATGAA
Source organism: Huso huso (assembly GCA_036884735.1). Classification (NCBI taxonomy): domain Eukaryota; kingdom Metazoa; phylum Chordata; class Actinopteri; order Acipenseriformes; family Acipenseridae; genus Huso; species Huso huso. Next base: position 23,800 of record JAHFZB010000806.1, read on the forward strand.
GAAGCGCGAAACTATTAAGTAGCATACTGTAACTTTAAGCGCGAAACTGTAACGTTAGTCACACTGGCAGAGAGAAATGAAGAATTTTTCGTATCTCAAAGGTGGCAACCCTAGACAGACAGCAGTCTAATTAAACCGAGATATGTACCTTGCTCCAAAGCGTCTTTCCCAGTAAGAAATTGCCAGTATGTTCGGTCCTCCGCGTTCCCAGCTAACCCTTGGATACTGGTGACGAATGGGCCCCAACTGCTCTGCTCCACGGTGAACCTGCAAACCAGCATGAAAACGGGATTATCATCTTTCCACGGTGTTTATTATTATTTTGTTGCTCAGTCTGTGTTGCTTTGACTGTGAGTTCAGGAGCTGCTCTTCAGTTCTAGCTGCGCTGCCATAGTTATTGTATTGTGAATCGCTACAGCCCTGGCTAGGACTACAGCTCCCAGCATGCCTCTGCACCCGCGGCAATGGTGAGGGATGCTGGGAGCTGTAGTTTAATATCACTAGACTGGACTGGAATTACATTGTAGCTGCAGTTTAATATCACTAGACTGGACTGGAATTACATTGTAACTGCAGTTTAATATCACTAGACTGGACTGGAATTACATTGTAACTGCAGTTTAATATCACTAGACTGGACTGGAATTACATTGTAACTGCAGTTTAATATCACTAGACTAGACTGGACTGGAATTACATTGTAACTGCAGTTTAATATCACTAGACTGGACTGGAATTACATTGTAACTGCAGTTTAATATCACTACCCTATCCGTGAACCCTATATACAGTAACCCTCCAATCCTCCTCTGGGTTAACAGAAGCTCTCAGTTTCTGAGCCTCTTTCTCGGGCAGTCTGCTCCTGTGCAGTTTGGAAAGAAACTTGTAGTCACGGTGAATTCTCGTACTTGAATTTTACAGGCGATATCCGCCTCCTCCATCACCCAGCAGCGAGGACCCTCTTGGGGACCGTCACATCGATGATGTCATTGAAGGTGTTTTCAGTGATGCTGTTCTCCACTCTGTAGTGGACGGTGATTACACCCTCCGGGACAGTGGGGGGCGGTGGAGGCAACGTCGACTCAGGAAGGGGCTCTGTGCAGAGGAAACAGCAGTCAAGGGAGAGGTTTTATAGATGTGTGTGTGTGTCTGTCTCAGTGTGTATGTGTGTGTGTTTGTGTGTGTGTGTGTGTGTGTGTCTCAGTGTGTGTGTGTGTCTCAGTGTGTGTGTTGTTGTGTGTGTCTCTGTGTGTTTGTGTGTGTGTGTCAGTGTGTGTGTGTGTCTCTGTGTGTGTGTGTGTGTGTGTCTCAGAGGAGAGAGGGGGCAGCTATCACTGCCCCCTCTCTCCTCACCCCCAGACAGAGCTATCTCCCCAGACCCTATCTCCTCTCCCCCCCAGACAGAGCTATCTCCCAGACCCCTCTCCTCTCCCCAGACAGAGCTATCACTGCCCCCCCTCTCTCCTCTCTCCCCCCAGACAGAGCTATCACTGCCCCTCTCCTCTCCCCCCAGACAGAGCTATCACTGCCCCTCTCTCCTCTCCCCAGACAGAGCTATCACTGCCCCTCTCTCCTCTCCCCCAGACAGATCTATCGCTCCTCTCCCCCTCTGCCCCTCTCTCTCCCCCAGACAGAGCTATCACTGCCCCCTCTCTCCTCTCCCCCAGACAGAGCTATCACTGCCCCCTCTCTCCTCTCCCCCAGACAGAGCTATCACTGCCCCCTCTCTCCTCTCCCCAGACAGAGCTATCACTGCCCCCTCTCCTCTCCCCCCTCTCATGCCCTCTCCCCAGACAGAGCTATCACTGCCCCCCTCTCCTCTCCCCCAGACAGAGCTATCACTGCCCCCTCTCTCCTCTCCCCAGACAGAGCTATACTGCCCCCTCTCTCCCTCCCCAGACCCCTCTCTCCTCTCCCCCAGACAGAGCTATCACTGCCCCCTCTCTCCTCCCCCAGACAGAGCTATCACTGCCCCCTCTCTCCTCTCCCAAGACAAACCTGCAGTCTCTCCTCTTGGCAGCCAATGGGTTAATAGAAAGTGGTCTCTCTCTTTCTCTCTCTCCTCTCTCTCTCTCTCTCTCTCTCTCTCTCTCTCTCTCTCTCTCCCCCCTCTCTCTCTCTCTCTCTCTCTCTCTCTCTCTCTCTCTCTCACTCTGATTCCCCTTGCAGGGTAGTTTGTTCAGCTCCAGGTAGTTTCTGTTCTCAAGCGAGGGG
>JAHFZB010000807.1:0-26000 GCA_036884735.1 Huso huso
TCCCAGTCTCCATCGAGTAGCCTGCAAGCTGTTGCTTGGGGGCACGATCACCTCCTCTCCCTGCGAGCAGTACACCTAACCGGGGTAATAAGCTAGGCGGCAGACCTACTCTCATTGTCCCTGCTGGTTCTCCAAAACAGGGGCCGGGGACCCACTGGCGATTAGATGCCTTGGCACACCAGTGGCCGAGGCAGCTGCTGTATGCCTTCCCACCGTTCACCATTCTCCCGCTGTGTCTGGAGAAAATCAGAGAGGACCGGGCCAGGGTGCTATTAGTAGCTCCTTACAGGCCCAGGAAACTCTGGTTTCCAGTTCTTACGCAGCTCCTGAGCGGCCAGCCGTGGAGGCTGCCCAAAAGTCACGACCTGCTCAGTCAGGAGCAGGGGACATTATGGCATCCCAACCCATTGAGCCTGTGGCTCTGGGTCTGTCTCCTGAACAGCAACATTTGAGCCGTCCAAGGCTTTCCGACAAGGTTATTGACACCCTGCAAGTGGGGTGTTTTCAGACATGGTGCTTGCCTAAGGGCTTTGACCCCATGACCTGTCCCATAGCATATTCGTGAGAATAAACCAAGGTAGTCCCTTTCATTGGTAAACAGCAATTCTGCCCAGACTTTATTCAACAAGTTGTAAACAGTTGACAGGCACAACAGACAGCAACAATGGCCGATCTGACACTCACACAGTCTCCCAGTCGCTCTGTCATGCTCCCTTATTTTTGGCACCCCAGGCTCAATTTCATATGATAACCTCTTGAATTTCTATGTAAATAAATGCAACATAATCTGTAGGATATGTATACACATACATACACGTTTGCTCGTTTATAGGGTAAATCCACATTCATCTCATTCTTTCTCTTCTTCAAAGCAATAACCATGCGGCAGCTTGCACCTGATCCATATTGCCTTCAGACTATATCCAAATTTAGCAGGACAGGGTGGTGATCGCAGTGTTTTCCATCCAAAAATCGAAGCTGTTTTGAATTTCTTTTCTCGCTGCGATTACGCTCAAGTATGAAAAGTAGTATTCAATTCCATAGGTTCAAAATCTTACCCTAGAAAATGCAGCGAATAAACACTATAATGTGAATAGTTTTAAAGTAAAAATAATAATAGAATTGTATTTTTTGTTTGAAATCCCAGGAAACTAGCAACGCTCCATTATTTAATATTATCGCATGGAATAAATTAGCGATAATACCTTGTGATATTTCTAGCTGCTAGACACACGACTTAGTTTATAGGAAAATTTTGAGTTCTGATGGGCTGAATAGCTTATTCCCGTCATAAAATGTCTTACGATATTGTAGCTTTGTAGTAGTTTTATTTATTTTTATATTTATTTATTTATTTATTTATTTATTTTTTATTTATTTTGGTAACAGAAAAAGCTAGGGAAACGGGGTTGGAGGTGTTATCGCATTTTGATTTTACGAGGAGTAACACTGTGTCTTTGTAATATATTGTATTGCATACATATCTAGTAAACTCTAATTTGGTTTACATTACTAGTTTCTGTATTTTATTCATGCATTCTAGTCACACGCAATGACACCTCATTTATCCGTGGATTTCACACATCCGTGACCTATGTCTCCCCCTAAGCACACAGATAAATGGAGTTCCACTGTATTTGCAAACTGAGGGAATAACAAACTGCAAAGGAAACATGGGCTAACATAAGAGGATCCTTTTTTTCTCAACCAAAAGTAAAATATAATTACATTTAATTTCTGGTGATTATTTTTCAGGAAGGTATGTGCATATAACCTATATAAAAATCTTTATTTTATTTTTTTTATCAAAAAAGCGTACAGTGCACCTACCCTACCTCTCACTCGCATCCAGCACATGTGTGTGCAATTATCATTATTTTAAACCTGACATCTCGATATTTCGGAAAACCTGTCTGTCTCCAGGCATGTTCCGTAGCCATAACGTGACTGTGTAAACAGCCAGTGTATGCCCTTGACATCTTCAGTAGGGGACACGGCTCATTTGCATACCTCTGATAATTGGTAAGATAAAATCTCTCGGTAACAATCCGTGATGGTAAATCACATTAAAACCCATTACTGGCAAAATAACCAGGCAGTAGTTTTATAAATCGCGTGTTAAATACTGCTCGGAATTACTGCCATCTTTTATGCATATGGGCCTACATATACAGAAGTTTTCAAATATATAGATGTGTGGGAGGAAAGAGCGAGGTAGTGCAGTACAGATAACAAAATGGTGATATAAGCATATGGTACTCCCAGTACCAAATTCATTTTATTAATGTTACTCAATTTCACTTTATTAACCCTTTAAGGTACAAGGGACATGTGTGTCCCACAAATAAAATGATGCTTACTTTCTTATTTTTGCAACGATCTGCACGAAACAGGGTTTAAAATCTACTGACAGGTTAGATCTGGTCATCCAAATTGTCATTTTCCTCATGATACTTGAGTCACTCTCAAATGTATTTTAGAAGACACCATTTGAACAACCGCTCAATTCCTTGTGTACCTTAAGGGGTTAATGTTACGCAATGTTAGGACTCAAATTAGCAAAACCACAAATAAAAAACTGAACCCCTTTCAAAAAGTAAAGTTTATTATGATTAGCAGATTGCAATATGTATAATATTTATCTAATGTGACGCTAGAACAAATACCCCACGGTATGCAAAGCACATGTGTGGTTCAGTGGTTAAAGAAATGGGCTTGTAACCAGGAGGTTCAAATCCCACCTCAGCCACTTACTCATTGTGTGACCCTGAGCAAGTCACTTAACCTCTTTGTGCTCTGTCTTTCGGGTGAGACGTAGTTGTAAGTGACTCTGTAGTTGATGCATCGTTCACACACCCTAGTCTCTGTAAGTCGCGTTAGATAAAGGTGTCTGCTAAATAAACAAATAATGAGTATGCCAGCTGAGTCTACTAGAACATCTGTGTTTTTCTGCGTTATTCCATAGCAAACGAATTCCTAGGATCTCTGCTCATCAGTATACAAACATCTTGCTGTAGTAAATACATAAATAAATAGGGTCACCCCCCCACTCTCTACATTTGATTATTACTTTATATGTCCGTTCATAATACAGATTTAGAATGATAAATGATAAATATAAAACAGCGTCTCAGCCTAATTTATACTAAACTTTGTCAATTTCAGCATTACACTAACGTAATGAAAGAAAAACACAGGATAAAACAAATACAGTTACTATTATTTTCAATGATTATGATTCATTGAATAGATAATATATTGTTAGGTTAAACATATGTCATAACCCTGGTTCCCTGAAATAGAAATGTCATCTATTACCGATTGGGATATACTTCTGTGTAGCCCGATTGCAGCACTGGCAGATGTGCTAAAAGGATAGACCGGGAGGCTGTCCTTAGAACTCTGGTCCCAAAGCCCAGGTTTTGAGGACCCATGACATATAAAAAGGTGTAGACTGAATAGCTGCCTTTAGCACTGTGGTACAGAGTTTGGGGAATCTATGACATCTAGTGTGTAGAAACTAGAGAAAGTGTGTAGTTTTAATATGGCAAGCTGAAATAGCTGCCAGGTAGACCTTAAGAGTAGAGGGAGATTTCCCCTTGTTAAACAGGTCCTGCAAAAATTGCAGTATGGCTAAAAACAGAGCATATGAAATAGTATACATCATCACAACCAATCAGATCACAATGTTGCCATTTGATATGTCACAGTACATAGAGCTTTTGATTTCTTCTTAGAGGAGGCAAGGGATGCAGTGCCTCCTGAACTTTTCAAAGGAAAAAAAATTAAACACAATATATATATATATATATATATATATATATATATATATAGCATTATAATATAATAATTTTCAATCAAATAAAATACAATTATTGGCTACTGTAACGGGGTGACAAGTCCGCTACAATTTATGAGAAAAAAAATATTTTAACCTAAACTCTAGATAATTCAACATTCCTAAATTAACAGCGATTCTGGCTGCTGAGACACATTTTTTTTTTTTTTTACAAAGGGAGGCAAGCCTCCCTTCTTCTACTATTATTAACACAGTGTTAGCAGTGGCAGATCGCATGATCTGGGCACAGGTTTTAATTGGAGGAGACCAGAGGTTTTTTTTTTTTTTTTTTTTTTTTTACTAGAGGAGGCTTTGCCTCCGATGACAAACTCCTGTCTGTCTGAAACACAGCACTCCCACTAGTACAGGGTGCCCAATCCTGGTCCTGGAGGGCGATGCCCTCCTGGTTTTTGTTCAAACTGTACACTAAATTGATTAATTGGACCAATTAAGCTTCTAATAAGGGCTTGATTGGTCCAATTAAGTAATTTAGGGCACAGTTGCAACAAAAGCCAGGAGGGACATCGGCCCTCCAGGACCAGGATTGGGCACCCCTGCACTAGTAGATCGGGTGATCTGAACACAGGTTTTAATTGGAGGCGAAACCCACATCCTCCCGTCCCCTTCTAAAGCGCTGCTGTAAGCAATTGTATGTGCTGTTAATGTAGGAGTGAGGATTGAAATTGCTTCGTATCGTTTTGCATCACATCAGTGGTAAGAAACAAACTATATGTTGTTATTATTTTATTTTGGTACTTGTCTTGTGAAGGGGTCAAATGTGAAATGCAGCATAACGCAGTTGATCGGCTGATTAAGACTCTTTGCCACGCTAGATTATACTGAAAAACTGAAGGGAAGCCATGACTAAAAATTGAAATTGCTAATAAGAACAGGTAATTCCATTTGGCAGTAGAGCATTACTTTTGAGATTACATATTTGAAGGGAAAATGTGAAACTTTAATTGTCACGCATACTAGAGTATAGGGCAGGGAGTCTCATCTAAAAAAAAAATGACGTTGCTGGGTGTTGCTATGGTAACTTAAGATGAGACGCAACATACTGTGTGTTTTTTTCACTGTAAGCAAAGTTACCTCACTACAGTAACAGCCTTTTAGGAAGTCAAAAAGGACTTTTACAACTGGAAAATCCTCAGCTAAAAGGCTTAGAAATTTAAAACTAAATCTAAAGTTGCAAATAAGTCAGTTAGTTCCCTGTTTTTTTTTTTTTTACCGTAATGACTGATGACTAATACAAAGAAACGAAAAACAATAATTTTAACTTTTAACCCGTTTTTAAAGTTAACAATACAATTTTTTCAATTCAATAAAAAATTACTCTTACTCCAGTGCAGACAAACTCAAACCGAATGGGGAAAAAAAAGAAGCCTGTAAATATGTAGATTTACACTTTTGTGTTGTTCGCTGCGCCTGCGGTGTACATAAGTTCAATTAAATCAACTAAATTACATTTCTTTAAAGCGGTAAAAGCTGAAATCAGAAAATAATAAAACAGATTTCATAGGGCCCTAACTTATTTATGAACCTGTTTTTACTTTAACTCACTGTCAATGTGAATTTATGATGTTAAAGCTGAAAATCATGTTAGAAATCACATTAAAAATCCACATTTTTGTAATGCTAATTAATAATACTGAAAAAAAAGTATTTTGTTTAAATGGTCAATATTTTTGCAAATGGTATCCCTTTACAAGAGATACCTGATGACCTTGAATGCTATGGGTAAGGGGAAAAAAAATAGATACATTGCACATTATAAGGCAGGAAGACAAGTTGACAGAAGAACCTATTAGTCTAGAACAAAGGAGGGTTATGATGATAGACTAAATCAAAGTCCTTAACATCCTAAAAGGAATCAAATGAGTTCATCCTCATCATTACGTCAATCGCAGGAAAGAGATCGGAACCAGTGGACACAGCTGGAAATTGAATTGAGACAGACTCAGTTTAGATGGTAGAAGATTTGTTGCTATTTTACACAAATGTGTATGGAATGGTTTATCAAGCCATTCTGTTACTGTTGAGTATTGGAATCCTTTATAGAACCGGACGAAAAGAAAATTAGTCATTTCCTTCATTACTCACATTTCTCATGTCTGGCTGTTTTAACTTTTTATGTTTATACTAAATGAAAAATATGTTTAATACACTTCTAATAATACACCACAAGCTAAGAAGTTGCTTGCATGTGAAGGGCTAAATATTGGAGAACTTTGTATTTATCTAATAAAGGTGTATTTATTTAAATAGTACTTAAAGCTAAAGTTTATTTATTTATATAGCACCTTTCACACAAAGTGTCTCTAAGTGCTTTACAATATAATAAAAAACAACAAAGTACAGAATAAAACACAATTTTTACAGCAAAATTGGTAATATTAATAAAAAGTAAGCAATAACTTCAAAAACAACTCTGTTTAAAAACAGAAATACAGTGAACAATGTTAAAATAATAAAATCAGGATTCAAAAGCTAATCTAAAAAAATGAGTTTTTAACCTCGACTTAAAAACATTAAGTGACTCTGCTTCTCTGATTTCGGATGGCAATCTATTCCACAATCTTGGTGCATTAGAGTAAAAGCTCTTTCACCCTTCCTCTTGTTCTTAATCTTTGGAACAAACAAAAGACCGGAGTCAGCTGACCATATGCACGGACAGGTGCATATGGGCACAGGAGCTCTTTTATATAGTCAGGAGCCAGACCATGGAGCGCTTTGTAAGTCAGCAGCAAGACCTTAAAATCAATTCTGAAACGTACTGGAAGCCAGTGAAGTGCAGCCAATACTGGAATTATGTGCTCTCTTTTCTTTGTTCTACTTAGCACCCTGGCAGCTGCATTTTGAACAAGCTGCAAACGGAATTATTATTTATTTCTTAGCAGACGCCCTTATCCAGGGCGACTTACAATTGTTACAAGATATCACATTATTTTTACATACAATTACCCATTTATACAGTTGGGTTTTTACTGGAGCAATCTAGGTAAATGTACCTTGCTCAAGGGTACAGCAGCAGTGTCCCCTACCTGGGATTGAACCCACGACCCTCAAGGTCAGGATTCCAGAGCCCTAACCCCTACTCCACACTGCTGCATGATTTGGTTAGCCCTGATAACAGAGCACTGCAGTAATCCAGAAACAGATGCATGAATTAGCTTCACAGCATCATGCAATGATAAGAAAAACCTAATCTTTGCAATGTTACGTAAATGATAAAAGGACACTTTAGTGGTATTGCGAATATGAGCCTCGAAACATAAATCAGAATCAATTACAAATCCCAGGTTTCTGGTCTTGGAATTTATATTTTAATTATATTTACCTAAATTTGTTTATATGGAATTTACCAAATCCAATTTCTGCTGAGAACCTAACAGCAAGACTCCAGTCTTACCTGAATTTAACTGCAAAAAATTGTGGGACATCCAGCTTTCCACCTCCGACAGACATGCAATTAGGGTGGAGACAGTCGATATATCCCCAGGATTTACAGAGATGTAAAGTTGTGTGTCATCAGCATAACAGTGAAAATGTATATGGTGTTTACGGATAATCATGCCCAATGATAGCATGCATAAGGAGAATAGTAAGGGGCCAAGAATGGAGCCCTGGGGGACACCACAGGAGATGGTAGATAATTGTGATACAGTCTGCTATTGAAACAAAATTCTGCCGTCTTTAAGATATGACCTAAGCCAGTCTAAAACAGTTTCTGATAGCCCTATCCAATTTTCAAGGCGATCAGTTAAAATAGCATGATCAATGGTATCAAATTCTGCACTTAGATCTAACAGAACCAGAATGGATATGTTACCGGAGTCTGCGTTGATTAGTAAATCATTCAGCACTATGACTAGGGCAGTCTCTGTACTGTGACCAGATCTAAAGCCCTATTGGAACTTTTCAAGTATTTAGTTATCACCAAGAAATATATTGAGTTGGCCAGCTACCACCTTCTCTAAAACCTTAGCGGCAAAAGGTAAATTGGATATAGGTCTAAAGTTGCTTAAAATAGTAGGATCTAAGTTAGGTTTTTTAAGTATGAGCTTAACCAGGGCAGTTTTAAAAGCAGCAGGAACTATTCCAGTTGGCAAGGATTTATTTATATTTTCCAAAACAAAGGGACAGAGATCATTAAAAATGTCTTTGAGGAATTTAGTGGGGATTGGATCTAAAATACAAGTGGAGGAGTTCATCTTCATCACTAATTTATTTGGGTCTTGTAACGTGGTAGGAGAAAATGATTCCATGACAGAACCAACTGGTCTATTGGGTACAAATTCAAGTTAGGGCCATTCTAAGAGATTTGATTCCTGATATTGATAATTTTATTGTGAAAATAATTAAGAAATTCTTCACATTTCACACACAGGTGTGGCTTCAATCAAAGGAGGTGCAGTTGAAGATGGGTTAATGGTTCAATGGTTGAAAAAAGAACCCTAGAGTTATTTTCATTTGCATTAATAATAGTGGAAAAATATGAGCTTCTGGCTACCCTCAGAGCATTATTGAAATTCACCTGATGCTGTTTCCAGATTTCAAAATGGATACACAGTTTTATATTCCTCCATCTGCATTCCAATTTACGACCTTCCCTTTTCATCTGGTGTATGTCAGTTTGTTTAGAGGGGACAGTGCGAATTTTGACCGGGGCTACTATATCAAAGGTAGTTTTTAAGAGACTATTATAGCTGTCAACTAACTCATCAAATGACAATGACTGAGAAGGAGTGAGTGGTGATAACCTTGATATATTAGAAAACTTGGATGTAGTTAAAGGGTTTAATGAACGAGTTTTATAAGAATGCACTTGTCTCTTATTTTGTAAGGACAACTCAATATTAAAAAGAAATGCAAGATGATCGGAGGTAGCAAGATCTAATTTTGATAGACTATGAACACCTAAGCCCCGAGAGATGACCAAGTCTAAAGTATGGCCATGATTGTGCGTAGGCGGTACAACATGTTGGGTGTAGTCTAAAGAATCTAAAAGCCTTAACAACTCCACAGACTGTGAAGAAGATTAATCATCAATATGTATATTAAAATCCCCAACTAAAAGGACCCTACTATGCTTAGTAGATAGTGTTGACAGAAAATTAGCAAAATCTGTTAAGAAATATGAACTATATTTTGGCGGTCAATATATAACAATGAGAATAGGTAATTTGATGTTTAGCATTATTATCAAGTGTTCAAATTAGGAATAATCTTCATTATTACCCTGTTTGATGTTGCGAGTACTGCGACGGATAGCAGCGAGTCCACCCCCCGGCCCATAGAGCGTGACTTCTGGAAAAAAATATAGTTTGGAAGAGAAGCCTCTATCAGTGAGATGTTATCATCAGTACCCAGCCAAGTTTCAATTAGGCATAAATAGTCAAGATTATGGTCTACAATGTAGTCGTTTATTAAAAAAAGATTTATTTGTCAGGGATCTTACATTGAATAGTGCTAAATGTAAATCAGTGCTTTTAAGTGGCATTGGTTGAGCCACGTTCATGGGGATGTGTGGCAAAGTGGTAATGACGTGCAGGTGAGTGCAGTGCAGAATAATCACACAGACAACGTTAGTACAGGTGCAAGGGTGTTTATTTAATTTAATAAATGTCCAGAGCCTTAAGGCAAACCTGCAAATAATAATAGTGATGGAAGTGATACAGCGGCGTGTATCACTTCTATTTGTAATCCACGGGTTTGACCCGTAACCCCAAAAGTCCCATTCAGACACCCACACAAAACACAAACACAAAGACAGTGCGTGATTCAAGTGCTAATGGTGCAAACAAAAGACAGTTCCTGTAGTGGAAAAAGGTGAGTGGTGAAGTCCGGTTTCTCGCTGGCCTGCGGCTGCAGCTCCGGATCGTGCTCAGTAATCTTTTAGTGAAACAACACACAAGACACACAGTGTTAAGACACAGACACGAAACACTCACGGTTTATTTTCACAAAACGCGGGCTCCTTCTCGGTTATTTAATTTAACCATATGCAAAGGAACAGATCACTCAAGCCATGCCCCCTATTTATACCCTCGCCCATGACCCCGAGGTTAACGAGCGCATCCACTCCTCCAGTCCTCGGATGCCACGCCGCTTACCGTCTGGGTCACTGAGCTCGGTGCCATAGCTCCGCCCTTTCCGAACTGACCGACTTCCATCTACCCTACGGAATAAATTGTCGTGCCATTTCATTAAGGGTACTCTGTTCCTCGTGCACCGTGCCCTCACAGGTCGAGAGGGAGATCTAACACTAAGACTCATTCGAGCTCTGTCACATATCCCACCGCTCAGAGTGGAGCCGAAGGAACACTCGGCTAAACCTACCTTTCCCATTACTCCCCCCTCCCGGGAAAAATAATCCGCATTTTGGTGGTCTTTCCCTGCACGGTGTACCATATGGTACATGAAGGGCTGCAATGCCAGATACCACCGAGTTATCCGGGCATTGCTGTCCTTCATTGTGCTTAACCACTTGAGTGGGGCGTGGTCAGTGACAAGATCAAATGAGTGTCCCAGCAGGTAGTATCTTAAAGAGTGAGTAGCCCATTTAATGGCCAAACACTCTTTTTCGACGACGGAGTAGTTGCGCTCCCGAGGGAGCATTTTTTTACTTATGTACAGAACAGGGTGTTCTACTCCGCCTACCATTTGAGACAGGACTGCACCCAAACCGACATCCGAAGCATCGGTGTGGAGGATGAATCTCTTAGTGAAGTCTGGAGTGATGAGAGCAGGGGCCTGGCAAAGTCTCTGCTTAACAGTATTAAACGCCCCTGACATTCTTCTGACCATTTAATTGAATTTGGTGCTCTTTTTTGGTGAGGTCAACTAAGGGATTAACCACTGTGGCATACTCGGGGATAAAGCGGCGGTAATAACCGGCTAACCCCAGTAGCGACCTCACTTGAGCCTTGGTTTTGGGGATTGCCGCATCTACCAAGGCCTGGACCTTGAGACAACGGGTTTCACCCTGCCATTCCCCATTACAAATCCCAAATATTGTGTTTCTTTTTTGCAAACGCATTTTTCGCAGAAGTTAGCTGTCAGCCGGGCTGCCCTTAGAGACTGAAGGACGGCTGTGATCCTAGCCAAATGCTCTCGCCAGGTGGAGCTGTAAATGACCACATCATCAATATACGCTGCGCGCATATTCACGATGTGGGTGTAAAACCTGGTCCATCAGTCTCTGAAAGGCAGCAGGCGCACCATGTAACCCAAACGGCATGGTTGTAAATGAAACAGCCCCTCTGGTGTTGAAAATGCGGTTTTCTCTCTAGAACTACGAGTTAACGGGATCTGCCAATATCCCTTCGTCAGATCCAGAGTGGAGATAAACCTCGCCGTCCCCAGTCTATCTAGAAGTTCGTCGACCCGAGGCATGGGATACGCATCAAACTTGGCAATAGCGTTTACCTTGCGGAAATCAACGCAGAAGCGGTTGGTGCCGTCCTTTTTGGCCACTATCACAATTGGACTGCACCACTCGCTCCTGGAAGGCTCAATCACCCCAAGTTCGAGCATGTCCCATACCTCTTTGCGAACGCCACTCCGTCGACTTTCCGGGATCCGGTAAGGTCTCTCTCGCACTGTGACACCTGGGGGAGAGATAATGTCATATTCAGCAAGGTTAGTTCTACCGGGCGTGTTAGAAAAAACATCGCTAAATTCCTCAATTAACCTGCGTAGTTCACGTTGCTGATCAGGAAGTAACTGTTCCCTCATCGAAATGTTCTTTGTGCCAGAGGGTTCTAGCTCGGGCCCTAAATCATCCTCTATATTGCCTGGGGCTATGAATAAAACCTCTCTTGCCTGCCAGGGCTTTAATAAATTTATGTGATAAATTTATTTTTTATTACGGCGATCGGGCTGTCTAATTTCGTAATTCACCTTTCCTATAGCCCGAATCACCTCATATGGCCCTTGCCATTTAGCACAGTTTGGATTCCGATGAGGGAAGTAGCAGCATTACCTTGTCTCCAGGCCGAAAAGTTCGGATTAATGCATTTTGATTGTAATGCTGCTGTTGTCGATGCTGAGCCGATCTGAGATTGTCTTGGGCCAAACAACCGACCAAATCTAGGCGATCTCTAAGTAGGAGCACATGCTGCACTACATTTTTGGACGAGCCTTTGTGCTCCTCCCACCCCTCTCTCAACAGATCGAGAATGCCGCGAGGCTGTCGGCCGTACAGGAGCTCGAAGAGGGAGAACCCTGTCGAACTCTGCGGCACCTCTCTCACTGCAAAAAGGAGGTAGGGAAGAAGCGATGCCCAATGTTTTTGCTCTTGATTCACAAATCGTCTCAGCATCGCCTTTAGAGTCTGATTGAAACGTTCCACCAATCCGTCCGTCTGTGGATGATAAACCGACGTTCTGATGGGACGTATTTTTAGTAATTTATATACCTGCTGTAGCGTATTTGACAAGAAATTAGTTCCATGATCAGTCAATATCTCGTTGGGGATCCCTACTCTTGCCATAATCTGCACTAGTTCTTTGGCTATCGAGCAGCACTAGTGGACCTCAATGGAACTGCCTCCGGGTATCGCGCGTTGCGTAATCTACCACCACTAAGATATCGTATACCCGAGTCAGAAGGTAGCAAAGGGCCGACTACGTCCACTGCGATGCGTTCAAAGGAGGTGGAAATAATCGGCAGTGGGACCAAAGGGGGGGCGACTCGACCCGGCGCTACTTCGCTAACAGTCTGGGCATGTGGCTACATATTTCGACACTTCCTTATAAAGACCTGGCCAAAAAAATAGAGCCAATATCTGTTCCCTTGTCTTGTCAACTCGAGGTGCCCCCAAAAGGGATATCATGCGCCAGCCTCATGACCTCCAGTCGACAAGACGGGGAACCAATAATTGTGTTACAGGATGTCCTGTGCCCGCGCCAGGTTTACCCTATATAGTAATTGCCCCTTGATAATGAAGTGTGGAAATACTAGTGCCCCAGCGCCTTCAACATCCTTACCTTCAATGGACCGGACCTGTCCCCAAATGTGCACCAGTGATGGGTCATTGTTCTGCTCCCACACTAGGTTCACATTTGAGTGCCACATGTCCGGTATATTGAGCGGGCGGAGTAACATCTGCCCTTGATGGCCCAGTAACCTCGCCTCTCGTCACACTGCGTTCCGACCCCCTTTGACTGACGTTTTTTCACCGTTATAACAGGCTCCCACCAGCCCCAGCCTTGTCTCATTAACGCTCCCTCCCATTTCCGCAGCCTTCTCTCTTTGTTTGTTTTTTTCGGCCGGAACAGAGGAGAGAACATTTCCGCTTGAAAGGGAAAAACATTACCAATCATTTCCCCTTCTACTTTTTCTGCCACATTTGCGTGTATGGCCGGGACTGCCCTTAATTTCAACAAATCTTTATAGTTGGGCCAGTCCCGACCCAGAATAACGGATGTGGTAGCCTTTCCGCCACCCCAACTACCAGGTAACGTTTAATCGGACCGACCGATAAATATGCTTTTACTGTGGGGTATGTTGCCGTGTCTCCATGGATACAGGAGATCGCCACCTGACCTTGTGGCTGCCACACCATACCGCCTAAGAGAGATGCTCTAATTAAGGTCTGACCACACCCTGTGTCCACTAATGCATGGGTTTCACATTTACAAAATCACCTTAACAATACAAGGCCCCTCCCGACCATTTTTCCCTCGCTTACCCGCTTCAGATGCCAGATTACAGACGGCCACGTCACACCCATCGCAGATGGGCATGACCCTAGCCTGATGTCCCGGCTGGCGGCACCTAAAACAGGTAGGGGAAAGGAGGGCACAGTATTAATGGTCTGTCCCGCTGCTGGTATGGCAACGGGGCAGGGGCAGCACCTCTACCCCAGCTGGGGGGCCAACCTTGGTCTCCATGAAGAGGAGGCAAGGTCGCCCATTGGGGTCGGTGCTCGGAGGTCGCTTGAACCGTCCCGGTGGTGGGGCTGGTGGAGCAGAGAGAGAGGTGGGGCTCGGCCGCTCCGTTGAAGTGGCGGGGTGAGTAGCCCAGTCTGGGCGGATACCAGGGAGTCCTCGGTCCTCAGCGAGTTTGACTGCCTGTTCCAGGGTGTCGGGGTTGTGGCGCCGTATCCATCCTTGGGTCTCGGCGCCACCACATGACAAAACTGCTCAATAACGATGGCCTCCCCATCTGGGCAGTTGTTTTTAGTGCCGGGTGAGCCAGTGTATCATGTGGTCACAGAGCTTCTGTGCGACCACCCTGGGGCGACGTTCGGGGACCTCCTGTACTCCCTGAACCTCACTCGCGTTTCTCCGTAATGTTAAGACGGCGGAGAATAGCCAGTTTTACCAGGTCATATTGAGCGGCGTCGTCATCCCCCATCGCCTGGTAGGCTGCCTGCGCTTCCCCAATCAGGCAGGGTCCCAGCTGGCTTGCCCAGAACTGTCGGGGCCATGACGCTGGTGGTAGCCAGCCGCTCAAATGCCACCAGGTATGCTTCTGGATCATCTTCCGCCGTCATTTTGTGCGTCCCTCGCTTTGGCCACGGTTGCGTTCCGCTGATGCTGTGGGAGGTATTGCCAGCCCGACCCTCTCGATCAGCGCGGTGTACCTCTCCTCTCTCCGTCTTTCCTCCACCTCCCGTCTGCTGTCCAGCTGCTCCAGCAGCGCCGACAGTGTTAAATAGTCCATCCCACTTCTAACACCACGTGGCAAAGTGGTAATGACGTGCAGGTGAGTGCAGTGCAGAATAATCACACAGACAACGTTAGTACAGGTGCAAGGGTGTTTATTTAATTTAATAAATGTCCAGAGCCTTAAGGCAAACCTGCAAATAATAATAGTGATGGAAGTGATACAGCGGCGTGTATCACTTCTATTTGTAATCCACGGGTTTGACCCGTAACCCCAAAAGTCCCGTTCAGACACCCACACAAAACACAAACACAAAGACAGTGCGTGATTCAAGTGCTAATGGTGCAAACAAAAGACAGTTCCTGTAGTGGAAAAAGGTGAGTGGTGAAGTCCGGGTTTCTCGCTGGCCTGCGGCTGCAGCTCCGGATCGTGCTCAGTAATCTTTAGTGAAACAACACACAAGACACACAGTGTTAAGACACAGACACGAAACTCACGGTTTATTTTCACAAAACGGGCTCCTTCTCGGTTATTTAATTTAACCATATGCAAAGGAACAGATCACTCAAGCCATGCCCCCTATTTATACCCTCGCCCATGACCCCGAGGTTAACGAGCGCATCCACTCCTCCAGTCCTCGGATGCCACGCCACTTACCGTCTGGGTCACTGAGCTCGAGTGCCATAGCTCCGCCCCTTTCCGAACTGACCGACTTCCATCTACCCTACGGAATAAATTGTCGTGCCATTTCATTAAGGGTACTCTGTTCCTCGTGCACCGTGCCCTCACAGGTCGAGAGGGAGATCTAACACTAAGACTCATTCGATCTCTGTCACAGGATGTTAACAAGATTATTAGAACAAGCCCTTAAAGACTTACGCACTGACATATAGCTACAGGAACTATTTGATAATATGATGTCAATTTTATGAAATCTCCATATTAAAAGTAATATAACTAGATAACAAATGTCAAAGTCAAATCTGTATCCTGGAATCGGGTGGGCTTAGTGGCGCTGTAGTTTGATGAAGGGATTGCACACTGCTCAGAACAGCCACAAAACAGCCAGTGTCCTTAATCTCTGTCCTTTATCTCTGCCGCTGTACGTTGCCACTGGCTTGGAGAGCGTAGAAGTAATAGCCAAGCTTAATCACGTAATTCAAATCAGTTGCCCAGCTGCCGAGAACTTGAGTTAGAGTAATCAGTGCTATAATGCAGTTTGGAGCACTTTAAATGCACAATTGTAATAACTTCATAAAACACAGTCCATATACAATGCAGTACATGCTTGTCATTTGTGAAACAGACACAAAACAGCCAGCTCCATCTAGTGCATGGTATAAATCAAGTTTCTTAATACACAGTGGCTCAGACATAATATTATCATGGTACATTGTAGTGATGTCTTAAAATGAACTGTCCATGGAATGAACTCCTCATTGCCTGTTTTTTATTTAAGACTGTACTTTAAATGGCAATGGCACTTTAGGTTGTAACAAACCCAATCCTTAAGCAACGTCCAATAAAACCTAGTGTTTTGTGATGGAATTACAAGTAAACTACCCTGAACAATATAAACTCTCCAAAGTAGTAGGATTGCACGACAGAACCAAGAAAAATTGCTGGGTAAGGCAGGATTGTTTACAACACATAGAAAATATTAAGAAAATTAAATCAGAAGACAGCACCAGAATTCACATAGCAGATGTTATTGAATATGTGTGGAATATTATACTTGTCAACAGAGGTATCAAACATTTGATGTACATGAGTTTTAATCACAGTATTTGGACCATTCACAAATGTTCAGCAGAGACCACATTAATACTAATCATAGGACAGATCAAGCATTTAGTAAATGTACAGCCTAACATGCCCATGTTGATTAAAGTGTTTATCACAGAGTCCATCAGGCAGTCCTTATAGAAAAAAATGTCCATGAAACAACCACAAGCAATAAAAAGTCCCAAGCTGTTATATCAAGTCCATATTGAGAATGCAGGTTGAGCCAGTAAAGTTTAAACACAAAACAAAAAAAACAACAAAAACCAAAATGAGACTTCTATGCGAGGTGCTCGTTAAACCCCGATAAATAAACAAAATGATAATAATCCCAAACAGTCAGAACCAAACAGATAATCCAGCAGCGGAAAAATAAGATTCCTCCCCAACAGGGGATCTCACCCAGTTCTTCCTTGGTCCTGTCGAGCTTGGAGTTTCCAACCAGGTAAGGAGACAAAAAGTGATGATTTGGATGATAAATGGATTAGTCACCGTTGTTGCTCGATCATTGCTTCCCGATCTCTCTTTTATAGACAGCAACCTTCTTCAAAAAACCCTGCTCTTTTCTTCAAACACTCTGCATCCACACAAAACCACACCCGAAAAAGAATCACCCAGAAAAGGAACCACCCCCTGCCCAGGAAGTAATAGCCATATTTAAAGGGCTCCCAATTAAGATACTTAGACAATGATAAATCAAGCTCAATAAGCCCTTTGCCAAGGCAATTAGCAACACCTGACTAATTAGAACTTCCATGTGGAAATTTAGGAAAAGATCATTCAGTTAAAACAAGAGAGACCAGTGCAGAGATAAACCCCTTACCAAAAACTGACAGTAAATTGAAATAGCTTCACCTAAGTTTTACCTTATGAATCTGAAAGGCCCACCTTAGAAACGAGGACAAAATTACTTATTTAGCAATTTAATAGAGAATTAACTTAACCTGGCCAGGTATTCTGATACTCAATTAAGAGCAGCAGGCAGCAAATTACTTATGCTGCATTCATGTAGCTAGTGCTACAAGGTTAAGTTCTTTTCAACATGGGCTTCAATAGAGGGGGTAGTGGGATGAATGCAGGTGTAATGCATTGAGTGTACAACAGTTGTTTATAGAGCTTGTCCTAAAGGATATTATATATTTCTTTATATTTCCATTCGGTGTGATATAACAGCTTAGACATCCTATACATATCAAAGTTTAACTTTCACAGCCTATTTTTAGAAATGGTATTTATCACCAGTTCTTAATTTAGTACATTTTACCATGGCTTGTTATTCAGTCAAATGTTCTGTTAAAAATGTCAGTGCCATTGGCGAGATATTTTCCGCATGTACATGGCTCTCCTCTGTCTAAATTATATACACCAGTGCTAATGAGTGCATTGTATACCAGAGGCAGGTTGCCATTGACATGTCAATGGGGGAGTTTCAATGTTTCAATGTGTTCTAATTTTACTTGAGGCATTGTGCTCGAGCCAACTGAAAAATGGCCCTATACATTTCGGGTTTCCATTGGGGGAGTTATTTACACGTGAAATGGCGATGCGCATGCACGTTTGTGAGAACAGCTCGAGAGGATCAGGTTTGTGGCCAAAAATAAACCCGAAATATATACGGCCATGTATAGAGCACAATGTCTGTAGTAAAATTAAAACACACATGGAAACTCCACCTTTCAGAGCATACTGTATGTCCATGATAAATTGGCCTATGACATTCTGTGAAATTAAATAAAAAATGGAAAGAGACTCAAAATATTTTTTTTGCCTTTTCACAATGTTTTCAATTAGAATGACTGATTCTAAGTGACACTGCTCAAATATTATGTCCGAGCCACTGTGTATTGAGAAACTTGATGTATACCATGCACTAGATGGCTTTGTGAAGTGAGTTACCTTATCAACTATGTAATACAAGGTATGTTAATGAAGCCTGTGTTAGCTGTAATAAGAACATGGAACTTAAATATAAAGGCAGGTACAACTGAAAAAAATGGAAGCTCGTTATTTAAACTATAAAAAGCATGTGTAAAAGTAAAACGTTTTGCTATCTTTGTAAACAGAGTACAACTTCTCCAAGAACAACTCCATTAGTTCTTAACAATTAGCCCATTTATTCTACCAGTGCCTGATGGGCCATTCCAGGAATGACACATATGGCACAATTCTTAATCAAATCACCACTGAGTTTCTGATGGCTTGATGGAAAACAAAGAGCCTTTCTGCCCCACCACTCTCTAATACTGAAAAACAGATTTAATTTATGGTATCTCGCTACTCCACTCTCAGTTATTATGTCATATATGGCTTACATAGCTCTTTGCCATTAGCAGTTAATTGCACTTAAAGTGTAGTGTCTGAGAGAACCAGGCATTTTCTTAATGAAGATGAACCAAAGAGAACACACTTATTTCTTCTTATTTTTTTCATGTGTCACCATATTTATCTTTTATGTGCCTAAAGAAAAACAAGTGTTTGAAATATTACCTTTTTTCTATGTCAGTTTATGTATCTGTTTTTAATCTATCAAAACTGTCAAACTCATTCTTGAATAAATCTGTTTTAGTTTTTTTTGTCAAAGCAGTTGATTTCAAACTGGAGTGAACACATGTCAACTGGAGGCTGAGACCACGAAACTCATTACACTGAACTGAAGAAGATTAAAATCCAGCACTGCGCCACCAAGCACCCTACAATGAGAACATTATGAACACAGGGACATTCAGTATAAAGAGTTATTTATCTTTCTTTATACAATATACCCAATTTTCTATACATAAGGTGTACATCGCTATGGCAACCGTAGAAACTACTGCAAAAGACAGCAAAGTTAAAAGATGTCTAGATTTGCTCAGGTATAAAAAACGAAAGAAAGTACATTATAAGGTATTTTTCTATGAAGTTGTGGTGTATAATAGCAATGATTTGTTTTTAAGTACAGTGAACCGGGAGGTAAACATTAAAAATTCTAAAATACTGAATTTGACTACAGTACAGACCATCTGTACTTGACTTGACATGCTATAATTAATTCAGTAACTAAATCCGTTCACACAATTTCACATTAAATATTAATAAAAACTCAAGACTTTTTTTCATGAAAAAAGCAGTGAAAACAGGAATTTCATAAATAAATATTTTATGAGGTGCTAAAATCACCATATGAAAGAAAAACATGTTTGTAGATTGACAAGCAGAGTAATAAATAACCACACACTGTGGGATATGTCTGTGATCTATTTCTGAGCAAAAGCATGAACTTTCCAACTGAGCATCACTATCCATTCTAAACAAACCTTCAGCTGAAAGTATCTTAGTTTTCAGAGATTTTTAAATAAAAAAAAATAATATAATGGATTCAGGGGTCGGCAGCTTGTCTGTACACAGACACACATGTCCATGGCAAGAGTTATCAGTGTCCGTGGCAGTGAATACGTCTAACACACACACACACACACACGCATGTAATTGAATATAACTTTAGTTTTGTTTGTCAGTGGACAGTATGTTGTTTTTTTTTTTCAATGTCCGTCACCACTCGATATGGTCATTCACTCGATATGGTGCTGACCCCTGAATGGATTGCATGATGGATGTGTAGAACACCAAGTATAAACGAGTATTCACAATGATTATGACTATTTTTCTGAGTACTCATTTTGTAGGGTACTTCAGGATATATTTTCAAAGTGTTTATGCCAGTCTGTAAGTAACTCCTATTTTTCTATATAATTAAAGTAAATGTGTAGTGAATGTAGATTCTAACTCAGGGGTCTCTTACATGGGAGTTGCAAGTACATGCAAAAACTTACAAGATATGCAATGGTTATCCTCGGCACACATGCAATGTACCGTAAAACCGTAATGATTTTCTAGGCGTTTTTGTAGGGCCCTTAAAAGGGGGGACGACTAATACATCAGTGCGACATATGCGCTGGTGTGTCTAATATTAAACTACTGTACCAGTGTCACAATGGGATTATTACAGCCACGGGTATGTCTCACACAAACTTAACTGTCAACAACCTGATTTATTTTTTCAGGATCTATGACATTCAGGTCATGTTGCTAGGTAGAAACACAAAACTACTGTTCTAATTAAAAGTTTTAATTTGTTACTTTCAATACCCTTAGTCATTTTGAATGTTAAACACAAGATTTCAGACTCTTAACTGACCTCCTCCCGACCCAGACGCGTGTGTGTATACGTGGAGAAAAAAAATAGTGGTTAAAATCAATCTTCGGAATATGAAAACGTCACAGCTATATTGCTTCACTGTTAACACAATAGCTGTCAGTCTCTATGAATTTCCTTCTTCCCACCCTCTCGAGCCATTGATTTGTCAACATTCATACTTTTTTATAGTTTATTAACTGTTAACAAACAGCTAATAAACATGCTAATATACATGATTTATTTTCTGTTAACTGTTAGTTAATAATATATAATAGGCCAGCTTAGGTAAAAATGAACAATGTTTGTTAACAGTTAATAAATATATTAACTGTTAACAACACCTCAAAATGGAGCGAGGTAACCAGTGGTGTACCACAGGGATCAGTATTAGGTCCTCTGCTATTTCTAATCTACATTAATGATTTAGATTCTGGTATAGTAAGCAAACTTGTTAAATTTGCAGACAACACAAAAATAGGAGGAGTGGCAAACACTGTTGCAGCAGCAAAGGTCATTCAAAATGATCTAGACAGCATTCAGAACTGGGCAGACACATAGTAAATGACGTTTAATAGAGAAAAGTGTAAGTAACGGCACACAGGCAATAAAAATGTGCATTATAAATATCATATGGGAGATACTGAAATTGAAGAAGGAATCTATGAAAAAGACCTAGGAGTTTATGTTGACTCAGAAATGTCTTCATCTAGACAATGTGGGGAAGCTATAAAAAAGGCCAACAAGATGCTTGGATATATTGTGAAAAGTGTTGAATTTAAATCAAGGGAAGTAATGTTAAAACTTATTAGTAAGACCTTATCTAGAATATTGTGTTCAGTTCTGGTCACCTCGTTACAAAAAGGATACTGCTGCTCTAGAAAGAGTGCAAAGAAGAGCGACCAGAATTATTCCGGGTATAAAAGGCATGTCGTATGCAGACAGGCTAAAAGAATTGAATCTATTCAGTCTTGAACAAAGAAGACTTAGCGGCAATCTGATCCAAGCATTCAAAATTCTAAAAGGTGTTGACAATGTCGACCCAGGGGACTTTTTCGACCTGAAAAAAGAAACAAGGACCAGGGGTCACAAATGGAGATTAGATAAAGGGGCATTCAGAACAGAAAATAGGAGGCACTTTTTTACACAGAGAATTGTCGGTCTGGAACCAACTCCCCAGTAATGTTGTTGTAGCTGACACCCTGGGATCCTTCAAGAAGTTGCTTGATGAGATTCTGGGATCAATAAGCTACTAACAACCAAACGAGCAAGATGGGCTGAATGGCCTCCTCTCGTTTGTAAACTTTCTTATGTTCTTCTTATGTTCTTATATTAGGGCTGCTCCGATTAACAGATTAATTGGACCGATTAATCAACTAAAGGGTTGATCGCAGATACAATTTTTTTACAATTCAATTGTGCAGAATTAATTTTTTTTATATCAAATAAAATCAACCAATAGAAGATCTGCATTTTCTCTGCGGCAGTCCAGTCATAAGTGAACGGAGCCGGGACATAAACAGTTGAAGGTATTACCTGCCTCGGCTGAAGGTCTTGGGAGTTTAACCAATGGGAATGTCAAAGATCTGCCCTGGTTTTGCAGCTGTCCGATCATTAGTGAGCAGAGATGGGACATAAATATGCTAGGGTAAGCAGTGTAAGAATAGCTGAATTTCACATGATATTGCTTATTATAGAGTGTTATTAAGAATTATATTGAGAAAGACAAAGTAACATTTCAAATTATTTTTACAGAAAAAAAAAATGTCAGACAATTTTCAAGAAGAACTTTCTCAGAAAAAAATAGAGATTGTTAAAAAAGGGAGGTATATACCACAAATACCCAAACCGACCACAGGAAGGGAAAGGATATACTCACCACTTCCAAAATTTAAATTATTAAAGGTATCCGTGGCTTACCGATATCCATCAATTAAAAAAAATAATACTGCTGGAACTTTTGTACAGAAAAGGTGATATGGAACAGCACTGGTTACAGCAATCTAGGATATCTAATGAAGTCAGCACAAAAACATGAGTCACTTGCGAGCCACTGTAACATGCAAAACTTTTGGACAAACCTAGATTGATATTCAACTGGATGAGCAGAAGCGTAGGGATACAATACATCACATTGAGCAAGCAAGAACTGGCTTTCAGATGGCACGATGAAGGCACCGATTCCTCAACTGTCAATAGCCACAGTATTTGCAGGTACCTCTAACAAAATTCAGAACGACTTAATCTCTTTGGTGTCTAAGGTTTTGCTAGATGCAATAAAATGGAGAAGTACAGGAAGCCAAGTACGTAGCTGTAATGTGAAACACTGCTCAGCTATCTTGTGTTTTCAGGTATGTGATGGACACTGGCCCGAATGAACGGTTGTTCTGTGAAAATATGTTACAATTTGGACAGTTTTCAAAACAATTTTTGCTTTATTTTAAAAAATACACACTTTTTTATTGTTATTATGACAAATGGAAATATATTATTTCAATTGAACTTAAATAACCAAATAACAACAATTTGTAGCATTACAACAATATAAATCACAACATAACATAATTTGTTTTACAATTGTAGCATTATAATAACAGTGTGCAAAAAGTAATTGTGCCGTCATATCACTTTTCAGAAATTATTTTTTGTGTAATAGATTTCAAAGCCAACGCCCATCAAACTCTCATCAATGCTAACTTGCGTTGCAAATTTTCAATCACATATACAGCGGGATTAAAAAGTAAGTTTACCACATCAACGCACTAATGTGGTAAACTTACAATCTTGCTGTTATATGCATTATTATCTGTGAAGTGTTCATCAGCAGAATAAATCGGTCATTTTGACCCGTACCAATTCTGACAAGGAAATTCATACCCTCATCTCATTCTCTGAGCAGGCATCCATTTTTTACTCGGCAAATGTGACCAACCAGCTGTGCTTATATATGGATGGGCCGCTGTCAAGCACATTTCTCAGGGACTGCTGCCATCTACCAGCGCAAAACCAAACTGCAGACTATAGTAGCCTATATTCTTTAAATGTATTTAGTGAAGCATGTCTAAAAGACTAAAAGACTGCTTCACTAATACACTTTGCAGATGCATATATAACACCCTGCACACAATTGTCATGGGAGTAACAAATTTTGACTCGATTGCGCTCCACGTGGGAAATTGCGGGATAAGCAGCTGGGTGGTTAAAAAGACCAAATTCCCACTGGGCTTATTTATTTGTTTTTATTCTATTGATTTAGAAGTATTACTATGCAGGACAGCCTTTGTGGATGGATTAACCCTTTGAGTAGTGAGTTCTAAAATGCACTGCCGGTCCTACGGGAGTGAGTTTTTTTTTTCTGTCTACTGCATGCGCTTACGAGTACAGCTTACAAACAAGCTGAAAGCTGTATCTAATGAACACTGACAAAATACAGACAAATCATTTTTACCATAAATAAATAAAACAAATAAATATAATGTTTTATTTTGTCATAGGGAAAGGTGTTCACTAAAAAATAACAGGTAGGCAATAAACAATCGGCTGGAATAACCACAACAACACGTCCTAACAAAAAAAAAAAGGCTGAGAGAGAGAGACGAATAAATCAAATCCAGGTAAACAGGTGGTGGGGGCAGAGGGAGTGAGAGTGTCTAATGCTTCAGCGTATGATACTCCTTGAAGCATGGAGCAACGCACAGCCTCTTCACTGTCACTTGATGTTGATGGTAAATATTCTTAACTTACTGACATCCGATTCAGTGGAAGAATTGTATGTATTTGAATTTAAATCGGAATCTGAATTCAGTATTATTTCTAATACTTCTTTCTCACTGAGCAATTTTTGCCAGTTTTCAGACATCACTGTCAATTTTGTGATGGTTTATTGTATGTAATTCAGTCAATATCTAGCAGAGGGCGCAAGAGACCAATAAAAGGTGTTACAGAAACCCAGTGTTACAATATCTTGTTTTCACAAGTTTTGTAGGCTCAGTAATTCAAGTTTAAAGTTGCAGAACATACTGGTACGTTCGTACTCCCTGGGGACCACACAGCAGTGAACGTACGGGTACGTTCGTACTACTCAAAGGGTTAATCTACCAATTAATCTACCTATTAATCAACGAATGCCCATAAATTAACCGATCAAAAATTTTAATCGTGTGACAGCCCCAGGATGAATGGAGTCAGACAAGGTAGGTAGTTTAAAGGCTTGAGCCCGTATTTATTTAAACAACAAATTAAATATAAACAAGGGAAGGGTACTGGGAGCAAACACAAAATAAAGTGGTGATTCAATATTTCTCTATTTGTTCTTTCTTTCCTTTTCCTCTTTACTCCTATCTCTCACTTTTCTCACTCACTCTCTATCCTGTCACTTCTACCGTTCACACGAAGAACGGGGGTCGAGGGCAATGCCTCTTTATGCTCGACCCCTGTTCCCCTCCAATCACTCGCATCCCTTCCTCCCTACACCCTGCCTCCCACTCCTAGTATGCACTCACAGTCAGTCACCCCCAACCGCGTTCCCCCTACCCCTCAACCACTCACACAAGTTAACCCCTGAGGGACCCCCACCTTCCTAGAGATCGTTACATTGGTGTCAGAAGTGAACGCAGGTACCCCGGAATGCACTTGGAAGCCTGTAGTGTGGTAAGCAAGTCCAAGGGTGGACTTGAGGCTGGCAGGGGAGAGTGTAGTGTGCACGGGGGTAGGGGTCAGGGTTGGTAGGTGACACAATCAAATATGAAGACATAAGCCTGATACCAGCTCCTGCAAGGGAGCCGGCTCTTTTGCACAGTGGTATCGGCGCTATGCTTCAGTGTGGGAGGTCCCGGGTTCGCGTCTCATCTCCGCCTGTGAGAAACCCCTGCCTGTGGGAAGATTGTTACTATATATATATATATATATATATATATATATATATATATATATATATATATATATATATATATATATAGTAAACAATCAGGGTCAGGGCATGCAAGTCTTGCACTGCATGGCCAATCGGAAAACTAAGAATGTTGCGATAATACTGTAATATAAATGTGTCTTTCTGTCTGTGTTCATTGCGTGGACCACTCCATTCTTTGTGCTATGTTCGAGTCATGCTGCGTTAGCTCTGCATGACTAGTCTGTCACTTAAAACAGTACTAGGCTCTCTGAGACACAATCATGTAGTGGAGCTCAAGTCATGATGTATTCAAGTAGCATGACAGTCTGCGACTGCACAGGCCCATTTTTAACAACGCAGCGCGCTTCGCTTGATTTTGTGATTTATTTTTTTGTTGTTGTTGAGTGGCGGTATCCTCTTCTGCTATGTGTGAGCAATCAGAGTATATTATTGAAGAGCTGCTGAAGCTACCATTCGCCTGAAGAGACTTCCAAGAGAAAAATGACATTGTAAAGCATGGATGACCAATTCCAGCAATGTCTGGCCTGAAGAAAGAAAGTAAAAATTATAACCGCATTTTCAGGAGTGTTCTTACGTGAAGACGACATGGCTGACAGGGTGTCCAAAGGAAAGTAAGTTGTTTTGTTGGCCATGCATCTGATTTGCAAGTGAGAAAAATGTGTGGAACTTCAAAGGTT
>JAHFZB010000133.1:7126-53465 GCA_036884735.1 Huso huso
AGCTACTTAAATGGTCCTGGCAAATCCCCAGCAGACACGGGCCCCAACAACTTCGCGAGGTTCCCAGCGGCTCACAAATGGTTCTGGCACATACCCAGTGCTCACGCGGGCCCAACAAACCGTGCAGGGTCCCAGTGGCGCCAAAATCCCTGGCTCGTGCAGTGCCGCACAGGGCCCATCAACCGGGGTCGGTGGCTCTTGGTCCCTGGCACTTCCCAGCGGAGCACCTGGCCCAAGACAGGTAATAGTCGGCGGCTCGCCAAATCGTCCTAGCCTCCCATGATCGCCCGGGCCCCAAGCGGCCAGCGCAGGGTCCCAGAGGCTAACCAAATTGTCCCTAGCACCTCCCAAGCACGTGCATGGGCCCAGCGACCACGCGCGGGGTCCCAGCGCCATGCAATGGTCCCTGTCACCTCACCAGTGCATGACAGCTCCAGCGACCTGCCCTGGTTCCCAGAGCTCGCCAAATGTTCCCTGGCACCTACCCAGCGCACGCACTCAGCCCAGCGACCACGCACGTGGTCCCAGAGGCTCGCCAAATGGTCCCTGGCACATACCCATTGCGCGCACGGGGCACAGCGACCCCGAGCGGGGCCCCAGTGGCTTGCCCAATGGTCCCTGGTACCCTCCCAGCACACACACAGGGCCCAGTGACCTCGCCAGTGACTCAGAAGTCGCCAAATGGTCCCTGACATCCCCAGCGCGGACGGGCACCACCAGCGACTGAGCGGGTCCCAGCGGCTCGTGAAATGGTACACAACCCTCCCAAGCTGCACACCGGTCCCAGAGACCCTGCGCTGGGACCGGCGGTTCGCCAAATGTCCCTGGTACCTCCTGCGCACGCACTTCGGGTCCAGTGACCTGCAGTGTCCCAGAGGCTCGCCAAATGGTCCCTGGCACATCCCCACTGGCAAGACGGGGTTCAGCGAGCGAGACGGGCCCAGATACCCCGCGCGTGTCCCAGCGGCTCGTCAAATGGTCCCTGGGAACTTACCAGCACGCATACGGTCCCCAGCAACACTGTGTGGGGTCCCAGCGGCTCGCCAAATGGTCCCTGGCTCCCACCCAGCACACACACAGGTCACAGCAACCACGCATGGGTCCCAGCAGCTAGCAAATGGTCCCTGGCAACCCCAGCACGGGCATCGGGCCCCAGCGACACTGTGTGGGGTCAAAGCAGCCACCAAATGGTACCTGACACCTCCCCAGGCGCGATGATGAGGCCCAGCGTCCCCAGCAGGGGGTCCCAGCGGCTCTTAAATGGTCCCTGGCACCTACCAGTGCTCGCACGGGCCCCAGTGACCCGTGCAGTGGTCCTAGAGGCTCGCCAAATGGTTCCTGGCACATACCCAGCGCACATGGGCCCAGCATCCACGAGCTGGGTCCCAGCTCGCCCGAATGGTCCTGGTACTTGCCCCACACGACACTGGGCCCAGCGCAAACCCCACGCGGGTCCCAGAGGGCTTGCCAAATGGTTCCTGGCCCATCCCCAGAGCTGCAAGCATGGGCCCAGCAACCCCGCACGGGGTCCCAGAGGCTCGCCAAATGGTCCCTGGCACATACCCAGCACGCGCAGACAGGGCCCAGCAACCCCGCCGGTCCGTCCCACTTTCCAAATGGTCCCTGGCACATACCCAGCGCATGACAGGGCCCAAGTGACCAAGACGGGGTCCCAGTGGCTCACCAAATGATCCTCTGGCACCTCCCCAGCGCAGGCATGGGCCCCAGCGACCAAGCAGGGTTCCCCAGCGGCTCACCAAATGGTACCTGACACCCCTCAGGCGCGCTGATGAGGCCCAGAAGGCCCCTCGAGCAGGGTCCCCAACGGCTCACCAAATTGTCCCTGGCACCTCCCCAGCACACCCAACAGACGGGCCCCAGTGACCTCGCCAAGAAGTGGTCCCAGAGGGCTCGCCAAATGGTTCCTGGCCCATCCCCAGAGCGTGCCAAGATAAATTCAGCATCTTTCACAGGGTCCCAGAGAGGCTCGCCAAAATGGTCCCTGGCACCTCCCAGGTGTAATGGGCCCCAGCGGTCTCGCAGGTTCCCAGAAGCTCGCCAAATGGTCCCTGACATATCCCCAGCGCGCGGCACCCCATCGACTTTGCGCTGGGTCCCAGCGCCGGCAAATGGTCCCTGGCACATCCCAGCTCACAGACAGGGCCCAGCAACCCCGCTGGGTGGGTCCCCACTGGCTTTCCAAATGGTCCCTGGTACCTCCCAGCACACGACTGGAACCAGTGACCTCATGCAGTGTCCCAGAGTCTCGTAATGGTCCCTGGGACATCCCCAGCGCGGATCGGCCCCAGCTTGCTTAGCCGGCTACCAGCGGCTCACCAAATGGTACCTGGCTCCTCCCCAGTGCGCCAAGACGGGCTCTGCATGCACCCCGCTGAGGTCCCAGCGGATCGCAAATTGTCCCTGGCCTGTACCCAGTGCACGCACAGGGCCCAGCAACCACGCAAGGGGTCCCAGAGGCTAGCCAAATTGTCCCTGGCACCTCCCCAGCGCATGCATGGGCCCAGCGCCCCCTAACCGGGGTCCCAGCGGCTCGCCAATGGTCCCCTGGTGGCCTGCCCAGCAGGCACACTGATTGGGCCCAGCTGACTCCACGGGGTCCCAGAGGCTCACCAAATGGTCCCTGGCACATACCCAGCACGCACACAGGGCCCAGCGACCCTGGCAGGGACCCAGAGGCTCGCAAATGGTCCCCTGGCACATCCCCAGCGCAGGCACGGGCCCCAGCGACTTTGCGAGGGTCCCCAGCAGCTCGCCAAATGGTACATGACACCTCTCAACCGCCAGATGAGGGGCCCAGCGACCCTGGTCCTGGGTCCCAACAGCTCGCCAAATGGTCCCTGGCACATCCTCAGCGCACGATGGGCCCCAGCGATTTCTAGCGGGTCCCAGCGGCTCACCAAATGGTACCTGGGAACTTCCCCAGTGCACCACGGGCCCAGCAACCCCGCTGGGTCCCAGCGGCTCGCAAAATAGTCCCTGGCTCATACCCAGAGCACGCACAGGGCCCAGCAACCACGCGCGGGGTCCCAGAGGCTCACAAATGGTCCCTGGCACCTCCCCAGCGATCGCACGGGCCCCAGCGACCTCGCGCAGGGTCCCAGAAGCTCACAAAATAGTCCCTGGCTCCGTGCCCAGTGCACGCACAGGGCCCATCAACCACGCTGGGTCCCAGTGGCTCGCCAAATGGTCCCTGGCACTTCCCAGCAGCTGGCACCGCCCCCCAGACCCCAAGGTGGGGTCCGAGCGGCTCGCCAAATCGTCCCTGGCACCTCCCCAGCGATCGCGACGAGCCCCAGCTGCCACACAAGAGGGTCTCAGAGGCTGGCCAAATGGTCCCTGGCACATACCCAGCACTCTCAAGGGGCCCAGCGACCACACACGGGTCCCAGCGCCTAGCCAAATTGTCCCTGTCACCTCACCAGTGCATGCATGGGGCCCAGCGACCCAGAACTGGTTCCCAGCGGCTCGCCAAATGTTCCCTGGTACCTACCCAGCGCACGCACTCAGCCCAGCGACCCCGCACGTGGTCCCAGAGGCTCGCCAAATGGTCCCTGGCACATACCCATTGCGCCAAGCACTGGGCCCAGCGACCCCGAGCGGTGCCCCAGCGGTTCGCCAAATGATCCCTGGCACTTCCCCAGCACGCACCTGCCCCAGATACCCCTGCTGTGGTCCGAGCGGCTCGTCAAATGGTCCCTGGTACCTGCCCAGCGCACGCACTGGGCCCAGCAACCCCCCGACCCAGAGGTCTCAAATGGTCCCTGGCACATACCCATTAAAACAGGCCCAGCGACCCCCAGTGGTCCGACTGGCTTTCCAAATGGTCCCTGGCACCTCCCAGCGCGCACCTGGGCCCCAGCGACCCCTCAAGACGGGTCCCAGTGGCTCGCCAAATGGTTCCTGGCACCTCCCCAGCAGGCAGGCATCGCCCCAGCGACCGCGAGGGTTCCCAGCGGCTCACCAAATGGTACCTGACACCTCTCAGGCTGCATGAGGCCCTGCGCCCCGAGCAGGGTCCCAACGGTTCGCCAAATTGTCCCTGGCACCCCCAGCAATCGCACGGGCCCCAGTGACCTCGCGCAGTGGTCCTAGAGGCTCGCCAAATGGTTCCTGGCACATACCCAGTGCTCACGCGGGGCCCAGCAAACCCGTGCGGGGTCCCAGAGGCTAGCCAAATTGTCCCTGGCACCTCCCCAGCGCCTGCATGGGCCCAGCGTCCCCGAGCGGGGTTCCAGCGCCCTGCGAAATGGTCCCTGGTACCTGCCCAGCACACGCATTGGGCCCAGCGACCCCGCGCGGGGTCCCAGAGGCTCACCAAATGGTCCCTGGCACATACCCAGGACGCACACAGGGCCCAGCGACCCCGAGTGGGGACCCAGAGGCTCGCAAATGGTCCCTGGCACATCCCCAGCGCAGGCATCGGGCCCCAGCGACTTCAGGAGGGTTCCCAGCAGCTCGCCAAATGGTACATGACACCTCTCAACCAAGGCAGCATGAGGCCCAGCGACCCCACAAGGGTCCCAACAGCTCGCCAAATGGTCCCTGGCACATCCTCAGCGCCAAGATGGGCCCCAGCGATTTCTAGCGGGGTCCCAGCGGCTCACCAAATGGTACCTGGCTCTTCCCCAGTGCGCCCACGGGGCTCTGCGACCCCGCGCTCGGGGTCCCAGTGGCTCGCTCAATGGTCCCTGGTACCTCCTAAGCACACGCACAGGGGCCCAGTGACCTCACGCAGCACGCAGCGACCCAGAAGCTCGCCAAATGGTCCCTGGTATCTCCCAAGCACACGCACTGGCCCAGTGACCTGGCACAGTGTCCCAGAGACTGTAAATGGTCCCTGGCACATCCCTAGTGCAGGCACGGCCCCAGCGACTTCGTGATGTTTCCCAGCAGCTCGCCAAATGGTCACTGGGAAATCCCCAGCGCACGGACGGGCCCCAGCGACTTCGAAAGGGTCCCAGCGGCTCGTGAAATGGTACTTGCCCCTCCCCCAGCGTGCACACTGGCCCCAGAGACCCTGCACGGGACCGAGCGGCTCGCCAAATGGTCCCTGGCACCTCCCCAGCGATCACACGTGCCCCAGCGACCTCACGTCCCAGAGGTTCGCCAAACTGTCCCTGGCACCTCCCCAACGCACGCACTGGGCCCAGTGACCCCATGCGGGGTCCCAGCAGCTCGTGAAATGGTCCCTGGCACCTCCCCAGCGCGTGCATGGGACCCAGCGATCTTGTGCAGGTTCCCAGCGGCTCGCCAAATGGTACCTGACACCTCTCAACTGCAGCAAGCATGAGGCCCGGCAACCCCGCTGGGATCCAGCAGCTCACCAAATGGTCCCTTGTGCCTCCCAGCACGCAAGATGGGGCCCAGCGACCCCAAGGCCTCCCCAGCGGTTCGCCAAATGATCCCTGGCACCTCCCCAGCGCTGCACCGCCCCAGATACCCCGCTGTGGGGTCGAGCGGCTCGCCTAATGGATCCTGGCACCTCCCATCTCGTGCATGGGGCCCAGCGACCCCCGCACAGGGTCCCAGCGGTTCTCCAAATGGTCCCTGGCACATCCACAGCGCATGCACGAGCCACAGTGATTCCTCACGGGGTCCCAACAGCTCACCAAATGGTACCTGGCTCCTCCCCAGTGCGCGCCGAGACTCTGCGACCAAGCTGCAGGGTCCTGGCGGCTCACAAATGGTCCCTGGCTCCCACCCAGCGCAAGCACAGGGCCCAGCAACCACGCCGCTGGCTCCCAGCGGCTTGCAAATTGTCCCTGGCCCCTCCTAGCGCCATGATAGGCCCAGCGACCCCCGCTGGGGTCCCAGCAGCTCGGCAAATGGTCCCTGGCACCACCAGCGCCACATGGGCCCCAGAAACCCCGCGCTGGGTCCCAGCAGCTCGCTAAATGGTCCCTGGCCCTCCCCAGCACGCGACAGGTTGAAGCGACCGCTGGGTCCCAGAGGCTCGCCAAATGGTCCCTGGCACATCCCCAGCACGCCAGCACCGTCCCCCACCGACTTTGCGTGAGGGTCCCAGCTGCCAGCCGAATGGTCCCTGGCTCATCCCCAGCGCTGGCACTGGACCCAGCGACCACGCATGTGGTCCCAGCGGCCAGCCGAATGGTCCCTGGCACATCCCCAGAGCGCGACGGGCCCCAGTGACCTCGCTGGGGTCTGAGTGGCTCACCGAATGACCTCTGGTACCTACCCAGGGAAGCACTACGCCCAGCGACCCCACGCTGGGTACGAGCGGCTTGACAAATGGTCCCTGGCACCTCCCCAGCACGAGCAACGCCCCCAGCGACTTCTCGTAGGGTTCCAGAGGTTCAAAATGATCCCTGGCACCTCCTGAGCGTGCACACAGGCCCCAGGTACCAAGCGTAGATACCCAGCTGCTCCCCAAAAAGGTCGCTGGCACCTCCCTAGCATGCACACGGGGCCCAGAGACCCCGCGGGGTCCCAGTGGCTCGCCAAATGGTCCCTGGCACCTCCCCAGCAATGCGACAGGGTCCAGCGACCCCCCAGGGTCCCAGGGTCCAGCAGCTTGCCAAATGGACCCTGGCCCCTGCCCCAGCACGGACGGGGCCCAGAAACCCCAAGCGGGTCCCAGCGCCTCGTCAAATGGTCCCTTGCCACTCCCCAGCGCACGACGGGGTCCAGCGACCCCTCGGGGTCCCAGCAGCACGCCAAATGGTGCCTGGCCCTGCCCCAGCACGCCAGCACGGGCCCAGCGACTTCGAAAGGGTTCCCCAGCGGCTCGCCAAATGGTCCCTGGTACCTGCCCAGTGCACGCACTGGTCCCAGCGATCCTGCACGGGGTCCAAGTGGCTCATCAAATGGTGCCTGGCCCTCACCAGGGCGTGCACAGTGCCCAGCAACCGCGCGCGGGGTCCCATCACCTCGCAAATGGTCCCTGGCACATCTCCAGTGCATGCACGGGCCCCAGCGACTTTTGCTGGGGTCCCAGCGGCCAGTCAATGGTCCCTGGCTCATCCTCAGCGCCTGGCACGGGACCCAGCGACCACGCACGGGGTCCCAGCGGCTAGCCAAATGGTCCCTGGCACATCCACAGAGCGCCAAGACAGGGTCCAGTGACCCCTGCCACAGGGTGTCCCAGTGGCTCGCCAAATGGTGCCTGGCACCTCCCAAGCGTGTATGGGGGCCCAGCGACCCCCAAGGTCCCAGTGGCTCGCCAAATGGTCCCTGGCACCTCCCCAGCGATCACACATGCCCCAGCGACCTCCAAGGTCCCAGAGGTTCGATAACTGTCCTTGGCTCCTACCCAGCGCACGACAGGGCCCAGCAACCATGCGCTGGGTCCCAGCGGCTCGCAAATGGTCACCTGCCCTTCCCCAGTGCTCTCACGGGCCCAGCGATGCCGCTGGGGTCCCAGCGGCTCGCCAAATGGTCCCTGGCTCCTACCCAGCAAACGCACAGGGCCCAGCAACCACGCCACAACCCAGCGGCTCGCAATGGTCCCTTGCCCCTACCCAGCGCCACAGGGGGGGCCCAGCGACCCCGCGCTGGGGTCCCACCAGCTCGGCAAATGGTCCCTGGCACCACCAGATGCGCATCGGGCCCCAGAAACCCCTGACCGGGTCCCAGCAGCTCACTAAATGGTCCCTGGCCCCTCCCCAGCACGCCAAGACAGGGCGCAGCGACCCGCTGGTCCCAGAGGCTCGCCAAATGGTCCCTGGCACATCCCCAGCACGCACACCTTCCCCAGCGACTTTATGTGAGGGTCTGAGTGGCTCGCCAAATGGTCCCTGGTACCTATCCAGGGAAGCACTATGCCCAGCGACTCTCAGAGGGTTCCAGCGGTTCGCCAAATGGAACCTGGAACCTCCCAAGCGCAATGATGGGGCACAGCACCCCACGCTGGGTCCCAGTGGCTCCGCCTAATGGTCCCTGGCACCTCACAGCACCGCCGATACGCCAGCGACCCCGCTGGGGTCCCAGCGGATCGTCAAATGGTCCCTGATTCCTCCCCAGCGGCAAGACAGGGCACAGCGACCAAGGGGTCCCAGCAGCTTGCCAAATGGTCCCTGGCTCCCACCCAGCGCACGCACAGGGCCCAGCAACCACGCAGGGATCCCAGCGGCTCGCAAATGGTCCCTTGCCCCTACCCAGCACGCCAAGACGGGGCCCAGAGACACCGGGCGGGGTCCCAGCAGCTCAGCAAATGGTCCCTGGTACCTCACCAGCGCGTGCACGGGGCCCAGCAACCAAGCGCGTGGTCCCA
This sequence comes from Huso huso, assembly GCA_036884735.1. Classification (NCBI taxonomy): domain Eukaryota; kingdom Metazoa; phylum Chordata; class Actinopteri; order Acipenseriformes; family Acipenseridae; genus Huso; species Huso huso. The sequence continues at coordinate 15,378 of JAHFZB010000133.1, forward strand.
GTGGCTCGCCAAATGGTACATGGCACCTCCCCAGCGCGCACGGGGCCCAGTGACCACGCACGGGGTTCCCAGCGGCCCGCCAAATGATCCCTGGCTCCTCCCCAGTGCGGGCACCGGCCCCAGAGACCCCGCGTGTGGTCCGAGCGGCTCGCCAAATCGTCCCTGGCACCTCCCCAGCGATCGCACAGACCCCAGCGACTTCGCGCAGGGTCCCAGAGGCTCGCCAAATGGTCCCTGGCACATACCCAGCGCGTGCATGGGGCACAGAGACCCCGATCAGGTTCCCAGCGGCTCGCCAAATGGCCCCTGGTACCTGCCCAGCGCACGCACTCAGCCCAGCGACCCCGCGCGCGGTCCCAGAGGCTCGCCAAATGGTCCCTGGCACATACCCATTGCGCGCACGGGGCACAGCGACCCCGAGCGGGGACCCAGTGGCTCGCTCAATGGTCCCTGGTACCTCCCAAGCACACGCACAAGGCCCAGTGAACTCGCGCAGTGACCCAGAGGCTTGCCAAATGGTCCCTGGTATCTCCCAAGCACACGCACTGGGCCCAGTTACCTCGCACAGTGTCCCAGAGACTCGTAAATGGTCCCTGGCACATCCCTAGTGCAGGCACGGCCCCAGCGACTTCGGTGGATGTTTCCCAGCAGCTCACCAAATGGTCCCTGGGAAATCCCCAGCGCACGGACGGGCCCCAGCAACTCGAGTGGGGTCCCAGCGGCTCCTGGTACTTGCCCCCTCCCCAGCATGCACACTGGCCCCAGAGACCCTGCACGGGACCGAGCTGCTCGCCAAATGGTCCCTGGCACCTCCCCAGCAATCACACGTGCCCCAGCGACCTCGCAAGAAGGTCCCAGAGGCTCGCCAAACTGTCCCTGGCACCTCCCCAACGCAAGCGCATTGGCCCAGTGACCCCCATGCGGGTCCCAGCAGCTCGTGAAATGGTCCCTGGCACCCCCCAGCGCGCACTGGACCCAGCGATCTTGTGCAGGTTCCCAGCGGCTCGCCAAATGGTACCTGACCCCTCTCAACCAACCAAGATGAGGCCCAGCGACCCCACGGGGACCCAGCAGCTCGCCAAATGGTCCCTGGCACCTTACCAGCACGCCAGGGTGTCCCAGCGGGCTTGCAAAATGGTCCCTGGCGCCCCCCAGCACGCGCATGGGGCCCAGCGACCCCGCTTGTCCCACCGGCTCGCCAAATTTTCCCTGGCACCTCCTGAGAATGCGCACAGGGCCCAGCGATTCGAGAAATGGTCCCTGGCACATCCCCAGCGCTGGCACGGGCTCAAGCAACTTCATGAGGGTTCCCAGTGGCTCGCCAAATGGTACCTGGCTCAGCACCAGCACCACGACGCGGGCCCCAGTGACCCCGCTGGGTCCCACCGGCTCGCCAAATGTTCCCTGGCTCCTACCCAGCGCACGACAGGGCCCAGCAACCATGCCCGGGGTCCCAGCGGCTCGCAAATGGTCACTTGCCCTTCCACAGTGCGCCACGCCCCAGCGGGGTCCCAGTGGCTCGCTAAATGATCCCTGGCCCCTCCCCAGTGCGCCAAGACGGGGTTCCAGCGGCTGGGGTTCCAGCGGATCCCTAATGGCACCTCCCATCTCGTGCATGGGGCCCAGCGACCCCGCACAGGGTCCCAGCAGTTCTCCAAATGGTCCCTGGCACATCCACAGCGCATGCACGAGCCCCAGTGATTTCTCACGGGTCCCAAAAGCTCACCAAATGGTACCTGGCTCCTCCCCAGTGCACGCCGAGACTCCCCCCGACCTGCCAGAGGTTCCTGGCGGCTCAAAATGGTCCCTGGCTCCCACCCAGCGCACGCACAGGGCCCAGCAACCACGCCAGGGCTCCCAGCTGCTCGCAAATTGTCCCTTGCCCCTACCCAGCTGCAGGGGGCCCAGCGACCCCGCCATGGGTCCCAGCAGCTCGCAAATGGTCCCTGGCACCTCACCAGCCAGCGCACACGGGCCCCAGAAACCATGCGCTGGGTCCCAGCAGCTCGCTAAATGGTCCCTGGCTTCCCCCAGCACGCCAAGACAGGGTGCAGCGACCCGCTGGGTCCCAGAGGCTCGCCAAATGGTCCCTGGCACATCCCCAGCACGCCAGGCACCGTCCCCAGCGACTTTTAAGCGTGAGGGTCCCAGCAGCTAGCCGAATGGTCCCTGGCTCATCCCCAGTGACCTCAGCGGGGGTCTGAGGGGCTCACAAATGACCCCTGGTACCTATCCAGGGGAAGCACCACGCCCAGCGACCCCACGCTGGGTATGAGCGGCTTGACAAATGGTCCCTGGCACCTCCCCAGCACGAGCAACATCCCCAGCGACTTCTCGTAGGGTTCCAGCTGTTCGCAAAATGGTCCCTGGCACCTCCCCAGCGTGCACGGGGCCCCAGGTACCAAGCGTGATACCCAGCGGCTGCCCAAAAGGTTGCTGGCACCTCCCTAGCACGCACACGGGCCCAGAGACCACGCTGGGGTCCCAGTGGCTCGCCTAATGGTCCCTGGCAACTCACAAGCACTCGATGGGCCCCAGCGACCCCTGTGGGGTCCCAGCGGCTCGCCAAATGGTCCCTGGTTCCTCCCCAGCGTGCGCACAGGGTCCAGCGACTTCGAGCAGGGTCCCAGCAGCTTGCCAAATGGACCCTGGCCCCTCCCCAGCGCCGCACACGGGCCCAGAAACCTCAAGCGGGTCCCAGCGGCTCGTCAAATGGTCCCTGATTCCTCCCCAGCGTGCGCACAGGGCACAGCGACTTCGCGCAGGGTCCCAGCAGCTTGCCAAATGGACCCTGGCCCCTCCCCAGCGCGCGCACGGGGCCCAGAAACCTCAAGCGGGGTCCCAGCGGCTCGTCAAATGGTCCCTGATTCCTCCCCAGCGTGCGCACAGGGCACCGCGCCCCTTCGGGGGGGTCCCAGCAGCTTGCCAAATGGTCCCTGGCTCCTACCCAGCGCACACACAGGGCCCAGCAACCACGTGCGGGATCCCAGCGGCTCGCAAATGGTCCCTTGCCCCTACCCAGCACGAGCACAGGGCCCAGCGACACCGGGCGGGGTCCCAGCAGCTCAGCAAATGGTCCCTGGTACCTCACCAGCGCGCGCACGGGCCCCAGAAACCCTGCGCGGGGTCCCAGAGGCTCGCAAATAGTCCCTGGCTCGTACCCAGTACACGCACAGGGCCCAGCAACCACGCGCGGGGTCCCAGTGGCTCGCCAAATGGTACATGGCACCTCCCCAGCGCGCACGGGGCCCAGAGACCACGCACGGGGTTCCCAGCGGCCCGCCAAATGATCCCTGGCACCTCCCCAGTGCGGGCACCGGCCCCAGAGACCCCCCGTGTGGTCCGAGCGGCTCGCCAAATCGTCCCTGGCACCTCCCCAGCGATCGCACGGGCCCCAGCGACTTCGCGCAGGGTCCCAGAGGCTCGCCAAATGGTCCCTGGCACATACCCAGCGCGTGCATGGGGCACAGAGACCCCGATCAGGTTCCCAGCGGCTCGCCAAATGGTCCCTGGTACCTGCCCAGCGCACGCACTCAGCCCAGCGACCCCGCGCGCGGTCCCAGAGGCTCGCCAAATGGTCCCTGGCACATACCCATTGCGCGCACGGGGCACAGCGACCCCGAGCGGGGACCCAGTGGCTCGCACAATGGTCCCTGGTACCTCCCAAGCATACGCACAGGGCCCAGTGAACTCGCGCAGTGACCCAGAGGCTCGCCAAATGGTCCCTGGTATCTCCCAAGCACACGCACTGGGCCCAGTGACCTCGCACAGTGTCCCAGAGACTCGTAAATGGTCCCTGGCACATCCCTAGTGCAGGCACGGGCCCCAGCGACTTCGTGATGTTTCCCAGCAGCTCGCCAAATGGTCCCTGGGAAATCCCCAGCGCACGGACGGGCCCCAGCAACTTTGAGTGGGGTCCCAGCGGCTCGTGAAATGGTACTTGCCCCCTCCCCAGCATGCACACTGGCCCCAGAGACCCTGCACGGGGACCGAGCGGCTCGCCAAATGGTCCCTGGCACCTCCCCAGCGATCACACGTGCCCCAGCGAACTCAGCCAAGGGTCCCAGAGGCTCGCCAAACTGTCCCTGGCACCTCCCCAACGCACGCATTGGCCCAGTGACCCCATGCGGGGTCCCAGCAGCTGTGAAATGGTCCCTGGCACCTCCCCAGCGCGTGCACGGGACCCAGCGATCTTGTGCAGGTTCCCAGCGGCTCGCCAAATGGTACCTGACACCTCTCAACCGCGCCAGATGAGGCCCAGCGACCCAAATGGTCCCTGGGGACCCAGCTGCCCAGCCAAATGGTCCCTGGCACCTTACCAGCACGCCAAGATGGGGCCCAGCGACCCCGCGCTCTGTCCCACCGGCTCGCCAAATTTTCCCTGGCACCTTTCCAGAATGCGCACAGGCCCCAGCGACCGACCCCTGTGCACATCCCAGCAGTTCGCCAAATGCTCTCTGGCTGCCACTCGGTGGCTCCAAGACAGGGCCCAGCAACCACTGTGCCCCGCTGGGTCCCAGCGGCTCGCAAATGGTCCCTGGCACATCCCCAGCGCTGGCACGGGCTCAAGCAACTTGCATGAGGGTTCCCAGCGGCTCGCCAAATGGTACCTGGCTCAGCACCAGCGCGCGCACGTGGCCCTGTGACCCCGCGCGGGGTCCCACCGGCTCGCCAAATGTTCCCTGGCCCCTCCCCAGTGAGCGCACGGGGCCCAGTGACCCCGCGAGGGTTCCAGCGGCTGGCCTAATGGATCCTGGCACCTCCCCATCTCGTGCATGGGGCCCAGCGACCCCGCACAGGGTCCCAGCAGTTCTCCAAATGGTCCCTGGCACATCCACAGCGTGCACAGGCCCCAGTGATTTCTCACGGGTCCCAACAGCTCACCAAATGGTACCTGGACCCTCCCCAGTGAGCGCTCACAAATGGTCCGGGGCCCAGTGACCCCAGGGCCCCAGGGTTCCAGCGGCTGGCCTAATGGATCCTGGCACCTCCCCATCTCGTGCATGGGGCCCAGCTCACCCTCAACAGGGTCCCAGCCATCGTTCTCCAAATGGTCCCTGGCACATCCCCAGCACGCGCACCGGGTGCAGCGACTTTGGGCGTGAGGGTCCCAGCATCCCAGCCGAATGGTCCCTGGCTCATCCCCAGTGACCTCCCTGGCTCATCCCCTGAGTGGCTCGTCTGAGTGGCTCGCCGACCCCTGGTACCTATCCAGGGGAAGCACTACGCCCAGCGACCCCACGCTGGGTATGAGCGGCTTGACAAATGGTCCCTGGCACCTCCCCAGCACGAGCAACATCCCCAGCGACTTCTCGTAGGGTTCCAGCGGTTCGCAAAATGGTCCCTGGCACCTCCTCAGCGTGCACACGGGCCCCAGGTACCAAGCGTAGATACCCAGCGGCTGCCCAAAAGGTTGCTGGCACCTCCCTAGCACGCACACGGGGCCCAGAGACCACGCGCGGGGTCCCAGTGGCTCGCCTAATGGTCCCTGGCAACTCACAAGCACTCGCATGGGCCCCAGTGACCCCGCGTGGGGTCCCAGCGGCTCGTCAAATGGTCCCTGGTTCCTCCCCAGCGTGCGCACAGGGTCCAGCGACTTCGAGCAGGGTCCCAGCAGCTTGCCAAATGGACCCTGGCCCCTCCCAGCAGCGCCAAGACGGGCCCAGAAACCTCAAGCGGGGTCCCAGCGGCTCGTCAAATGGTCCCTGATTCCTCCCCAGCGTGCGCACAGGGCACAGCGACTTCGCGCAGGGTCCCAGCAGCTTGCCAAATGGACCCTGGCCCCTCCCCAGCACGCACACGGGGCCCAGAAACCTCAAGCGGGGTCCCAGCGGCTCGTCAAATGGTCCCTGATTCCTCCCCAGCGTGCGCACAGGACACCGCGACTTCGGGCGGGGTCCCAGCAGCTTGCCAAATGGTCCCTGGCTCCTACCCAGCGCACGCACAGGGCCCAGCAACCACGTGCGGGATCCCAGCGGCTCGCAAATGGTCCCTTGCCCCTACCCAGCACGAGCACGGGGCCCAGCGACACCGGGCGGGGTCCCAGCAGCTCAGCAAATGGTCCCTGGTACCTCACCAGCGCGCGCACGGGCCCCAGAAACCCTGCGCGGGGTCCCAGAGGGTCTCAAATAGTCCCTGGCTCGTACCCAGTACACGCACAGGGCCCAGCAACCACGCGCGGGGTCCCAGTGGCTCGCCAAATGGTACATGGCACCTCCCCAGCGCGCACGGGGCCTAGTGACCACGCACGGGGTTCCCAGCGGCCCGCCAAATGATCCCTGGCACCTCCCCAGTGCGGGCACCGGCCCCAGAGACCCCGCGTGTGGTCCGAGCGGCTCGCCAAATCGTCCCTGGCACCTCCCCAGCGATCGCATGGGCCCCAGCGACTTCGCGCAGGGTCCCAGAGGCTCGCCAAATGGTCCCTGGCACATACCCAGCGCGTGCATGGGGCACAGAGACCCCGATCAGGTTAACAGCGGCTCGCCAAATGGTCCCTGGTACCTGCCCAGCGCAAGCACTCAGCCCAGCGACCCCGCGCGCGGTCCCAGAGGCTCGCCAAATGGTCCCTGGCACATACCCATTGCGCGCACAGGGCCCAGTGAACTCGCGCAGTGACCCAGAGGCTCGCCAAATGGTCCCTGGTATCTCCCAAGCACACGCACTGGGCCCAGTGACCTCGCACAGTGTCCCAGAGACTCGTAAATGGTCCCTGGCACATCCCTAGTGCAGGCACGGGCCCCAGCGACTTCGTGATGTTTCCCAGCAGCTCGCCAAATGGTCCCTGGGAAATCCCCAGCGCACGGACGGGCCCCAGCAACTTTGAGTGGGGTCCCAGCGGCTCGTGAAATGGTACTTGCCCCCTCCCCAGCATGCACACTGGCCCCAGAGACCCTGCACGGGGACCGAGCGGCTCGCCAAATGGTCCCTGGCACCTCCCCAGCGATCACACGTGCCCCAGCGACCTCGCGCAAGGTCCCAGAGGCTCGCCAAACTGTCCCTGGCACCTCCCCAACGCACGCACTGGGCCCAGTGACCCCATGCAGGGTCCCAGCAGCTCGTGAAATGGTCCCTGGCACCTCCCCAGCGCGTGCACGGGACCCAGCGATCTTGTGCAGGTTCCCAGCGGCTCGCCAAATGGTACCTGACACCTCTCAACCGCGCGCATGAGGCCCAGCGACCCCGCGCGGGGACCCAGCGGCTCGCCAAATTGTCCCTGGCACCTTACCAGCACGCGCATGTCCCAGCGGCTTGCAAAATGGTCCCTGGCGCCTCCCCAGCACGCGCATGGGGCCCAGCGACCCCGCGCTCTGTCCCACCGGCTCGCCAAATTTTCCCTGGCACCTTACCAGAATGCGCACAGGCCCCAGCGACCCTGTGCGGGGGCCCAGCGGTTCGCCAAATGCTCTCTGGCTGCTACTCGGTGCGCGCACAGGGCGACTTACAATCGTAAGCAAATACATTTCAAGTGTTACAATACAAGTAATACAATAAGAGCAAGAAATACAATAATTTTTGTTCAAGTGTGACAAACCACAATTCAATAATACAGCAGATAATAGTGATATTTACATCAGGATATGATTAAATAGTGATAGTTACATCAGGATATGATTAAATACAAAATACTACAGGTTAAATACTTGGCAGATTACAGTATTCTGAAGTACAGGATTAAATGCAGTAAAATAGGGGGCAGATAAGAGCAAAATAAAGCACATTTAAATGAAGGGTGATAGTGTCCCAGGATACAAACAGAGGAGTTCTACAGGTGCTGTTTGAAGAGGTGAGTCTTAAGGAGGCGCCGGAATGTGGTCAGGGACTGGGCAGTCCGACATCTGTAGGAAGGTCATTCCACCACTGCGGAGCAAGGGTGGAGAAGGAGCGGGCTCTGGAGGCAGGGGAGCGTAACGGAGGTAGAGCCAGTCTTCTAGTGCAGGCGGAGCGGAGAGGTCGAGTGGGGGTGTAGGTAGAGATGAGGGTCTGGAGGTAGCTGGGTGCAGTCTGGTCAAGGCATCTGTAGGCTAGTACAAGAGTCTTGAACTGGATGCGTACCTGGGTGATCGGGAGCCAGTGGAGCGAGCGGAGTAGTGGGAGTAGCGTGGCTGGGCTAAATGGTCCCAGAGAGTAAATATATTGAATAATACATTTCTAAAAAAACACATGGACAATATTTTAAAATATGTTTAAGCAAATACATTGTAAATATATTTTCCATATGATGAAAATGGGCCAATTTTGTAATATGTTAAATATATTTTATATAACGTTACATACATAATACATATATTTTTCCATATATTTTATCATTCCCAAAGACTATGAGTTTAACATGAATAATATGTTTACAAAAATATATTTAAAATATATATATTTTTAGTATGGGCAGCGGCTCACCAAATGGTCCCTGGCACCTCCCCAGCACGCCAAGACAGGGCCCACCGACCCCGCAAGAGGGGTCCCAGTGGCTCGCCAAATGGTAACTGGCTCCTCCCAGCACAAGCACGAGCCCCAGCGACCCCGCACGGGGTCCCAGCAGCTCGGGCAAATGGTCCCAGGCACCTATCCAGCGCACGCACAGGGCCCAGCTACCACGCACGGGGTCCCAGCGGCTCGCAAATGGTCCCTGGCACATCCCCAGAGTGCGCACCCCCCATCGACCGCACAGGGTCCAAACAGCTCGCCAAATGGTCCCTGGCACCTCCCCAGTGTGCGCACGGGGCCCATTGACCCAAGCACAGAGTCCCAGTGGCTCGCCAAATGGTCCCTGGCACCCACCAGCACGCCGCATGGGTCCCAGCGACCCCTAGCAGGGGTCCCAGCGGTTCGCCAAATGGTCCCTGGCTCCTACCAGCATGCACAAGGCTCAGCAACCACGCATGGATTCCCAGCAGCTCGCAAATGGTCCCTGGCACATCCCCAGCATGCGGCACAGGCCCCAGCGACCCCGAGGGTTGCCAGCAGCTCCCAAATGGTCTCTGGCACATCCCCAGCATCCCACGAGCCTCAGCGATTTCCCAGCGGGGTCCCAGCGTCTCACCAAATGGTACCTGGCTCCTCCACAGCAGCACTGGCCCCAATGGTCTTGGGTCCCAGCGCCTCGCCAAATGGTACCTGGCTCATCCCACAGCAACCCATGTGACCCAGCTGGCTGGCTAAATGGTCCCTTGACCTCCCCTGTGGGCGCATTGAGCCCAGCGACCCCACCGCGAGGTCCCACTGGGTCGCAAAATGGTCCCTGGCAGCTTAGCAGCACGTGCACAGTGCCCAGCAACCACGCATGGGTCCCAGCAGCTCGCAAATGGTCCATGGCACATCCCTAGCGCGGGCACGGGCCCCAGCAACGTTGTGAGGGGTCCCAGCGTCTCGCCAAATGGTCCCTGGTACCTCCCAAGCACACACACTGGGCCCAGTGACCCGCGCAGTGACCCAGAGCCTCGCCAAATAGTACCTGGCCCATCCACTGCGGACGCACAGGGCCCAGCGACCCCACACGGGTCCCAGCGGCTCACCGAATGGTCCCTGTTACCTCCCAGCGGACGCACTGGACCCAGCGACTCCACACGGGGTCCCAGCGGCTCACCAAATGGTCCCTGGAACCTCCCCAGCGCATGCACGGCCGCCAGCAATCCCAGGGTCCCAGTGGCTCGGCAAATGGTCCCTGGCACATCCCCAGCGCATGCACGGGCCCCAGCGATTTCTAGCGGGGTCCCAGCGTCTCACCAAATGGTACCTGGCTCCTCCCCAGAGTGTGCACGGGCTCATGCGACCCGCGAGGGGTCCAAGCGGCTCGTCAAATTGTCCCTGGCTCGTCCCCAGCGCGCACAGGTCCCAGCAACCACGCGCGGGGTCCCAGCGATTTCTAGCAGGGTCCCAGCGTCTCGCCAAATGGTACCTGGCTCATCCCCAGCATGGGCACGTGACCCAGTGACCCCGCGCGGGGTCCCAGTGGCTCGCCGAATGGTCCCTGGCACCTTACCAGCATGATGCGCACGGGTTCCCAGCGACCCGTGCAGGGGTCCCAGCGAGCTCGCCAAATAGTCCCTGGCTCCTACCCAGCGCCCAGGTCCCAGCAACCACGCTCGGTGTCCCAGCAGCTCGCCAAATGGTCTCTGGCACCTTACCAGCACGTGCACAGGCCACAGCAACCCAAGCAGAGTCCCAGCGGCTGGCTAAATGGTCCCTTGACCCTCCCCTGTGGGCGCACTGAGCCCAGCGACCCCACGCGAGGTCCCACTGGGTCACAAAATGGTCCCTGGCACCTTACCAGCACGTGCACAGTGCCCAGCAACCACGCAAGGGTCCCAGCAGCTCGCAAATGGTCCATGACACATCCCTAGCGCTGGCACGGCCCCAGCGACTTTGTGAGGGGTCCCAGCGCCTCACAAATGGTCCCTGGTACCTCCCAAGCGCACACACTGGGTCCAGTGACCTCGCGGTGACCCAGAGGCTCGCCAAATAGTACCTGGCCCATCCACAGCGGACGACTGGACCCAGCGACCCACACGGGGTCCCAGCGGCTCACGAAATGGTCCCTGGAACCTCCCCAGCGCATGCACGGCCACAAGCCCACTTTTCGAGAGACGTCCCAGCTGCCTCGCCAAATGGTCCCTGGCCCATCCCCAGCTGCACAAGACGGGGCCCAGCGACCCCACACAGGTCCCAGCGGCTCGCCAAATGATCCCTGGCACCTCCCAGCATTCACACCGCCCCAGAGAACCCGCGCAGGGTCCCAGCGGCTCGCCAAATGGTCCCTGGCCCTTCCCCAGCGATCATACGTGCCCCAGCGACCTTGCGCAGGGGTCCCAGCGGGCTCGCTGAATGGTCCCTGGCACCTCCCCAGCGCATGCACGGGTCCGCCATCGACTGTGCGAGGGGTCCCAGCGTCTCGCCAAATGGTACCTGGCTCATCCCCAGCATGCACACCGCCCCAGAGACCCCAGCGGGGTCCGAGCGGCTCGCCGAATGGTCCCTGGCCCCTCCCCAGCGATCACACGTGCCCCAGCGACCTCGCCAAGGGGGTCCCAGAGGCTAGCCAAACTGTCCCTGGTACCTCCCCAGCGCATGCACGGGTCTCAGCGATCTCGTGCAGGTTCCCAGCGACTTCGCCAAATGGTCCCTGGCACCTTATCAGCACGCTCACGGGCCCCAGCGACCCCTACAATGGTCCCTGCAGGCTCGCCAAATACTCCCTGGCTCCCTACCCAGCGCGACAGGTCCCAGCAACCACGCCATGGGGTCCCAGCAGCTTGCAAATGGTACCTGGCTCATCCCCAGCATGCGCACGGGCTCCAGTGACCCCGCTGGGGTCCCTCAGCGGCTCGCCAAATGGTCCCTGGCACCTCCCAAGCGAACATGGGACCCAGCGACCCTGTGCTTGGGTCCCAGTGGCTCACCAAATGGTCCCTGGCTCCTAGCCAGTGCACGCACAGGGCCCAGCAACCACGTAAGGGGTCCCAGCAGCTCACAAATGGTCCCTTGACCCTCCCCAGCGAGCACACGGACCCCATCGATCCCGCGCGGGGTCCCAGCGGCTCGCCAAATAGTCCCTGGTACTTCCCAAGCACACGAACTGGGCCCAGTGACCTCACACAGTCCCCCAGGCTCACCAAATGGTCCCTGGCACATGCCCAGCGCCAGACGGGGCCCCAGCAACTTCGAGTGGGGTCCCAGCGGCTCGCCGAATGATCCCTGGCACCTCCCCAGCGCACGCACTGGGCCCAGCGACCCCACGCGGGGGCCCAGCGCTCGCGAAATGGTCCCTGGCACCTCCCCAGCACGTGCACGAGTGCCAGCGACCTCGTGCAGCTTCCCAGAGGCTCGCCAAATGGTCCCTGGCACCTCCCCAGCGCGTGCACGGGCCCCAGCGATTTTACGCGGGTTCCCAGCAGCTCACCAAATGGTCAGTGGCACCTCCCCAGCGTGTGCAAGAGGTCCAGCAGCCCCGCGTGGGATCCCAGCGGCTCCCCAAATGATCCCTGGCACCTCCCCAGCGTGCACACGGACCCCAGCGACTAAGCACGGGGTCCCAGCGTCCCTCCAAATGGTACCTGGCTCATCCCCAGCGTTGGCACGGGACCCAGCGACCCCGCAAGGGGTCCCAGCGGCTTGCAAAATAGTCCCTTGCTCATACCCAGTGCAATCACAGGGCCATGCAACCACGCCAGGTAAGAGCGGCACGAAATGGTCCCTGGCCCTCCCCAACGTGCGCACAGTGCCCAGCATCCACGCACTGGTCCCAACAGCTTGCAAATGGTCCCTGGCACATCCCCAGCGTGGGCACGGGCCCCAGTGACTTCTTGGCGGGGTCCCAGCGTCTCGCCAAATGGTAACTGGCACCTCCCAAGCACAAGCACGGGACCCAGCGACCCCATGCTTGGTCTCAGCAGCTCGGCAAATGGTCCCAAGCACCTATCCAGCGCACTCACAGGGCTCAGCTACCACGCTGCGGTGGTCCCAATGGCTCGCAAATGGTCCCTGGCACATCCCCAGAGAGTGCACAGACCCCATCGACTTCGGACGGGGTCCAAACAGCTCACCGAATGGTCCCAGGCACCTCCCCAGTGTGCGCACGGGGCCCAGTGACTTTGCAAAGGGTCCCAGCAGCTCGCCAAATGGTACCTGGCTCATCACCAGCGCGGGCATGGGACCCAGCGACCCCGCACGGGGTCACAGCGGCTCGCTGAATGGTCCATGGCACCTCCCCAGCATGCCCACGGGGCCCAGTGACCCCGCGCAGGGTCCCAGCGGCTCACCAAATGGTCTCTGGCACCTCCCCAGCGAGCGCACAGGGCCCACCGACCCCCCGCGGGGTCCCAGTGGCTCGCCAAATGGTAACTTGCATCTCCCCAACACAAGCACGGGCCCCAGCAACCCTGTGCGGGGTCCCAGCAGCTTGGCAAATGGTCCCAGGCACCTATCCAGCGCACTCACAGGGCCCAGCTACCACGCGTGTGGTCCCAGTGACTCGCAAATGGTCACTGGCACATCCCCAGAGCGCGCACGGACCCCATCGACTTTGGACGAGGTCCAAACAGCTCGCCGAATGGTCCCTGGCACCTCCCAGTGTGAGCATCGGGCCCATTGACCCCACAAGGGGTCCCAGTGGCTCACCGAATGGTCCCTGGCACCTTACCAGCATGAGCACGGGTCTCCCAGCGACCCCGCGGGGTCCCAGCGGCTCGCCAAATGGTCCATGGCTCCTACCCAGCGCCAAGACAAGGCCCAGCAACCACGCACGGATTCCCAGCAGCTCACAAATGGTCCCTGGCTCATCCCCAGCGTGGGCACGGACCCAGCGACTCACGCTTAGGGGTCCCAGCAGGCTCGCCAAATGGTCCCTGGCTCCTACCCAGCGCATGCACGGGCCCTAGCGACTTCTAGCGGGATCCCAGCGGCTCACCAAATGTTATCTGGCTCCTCCCCAGTGTGCACAATGGGCTCTATGACCCCGCTGGGCCCCAGCGGCTCGCAAAATTGTCCCTGGCTCGCACCCAGTGCAAGCACAGGGCCCTGCAACCACGCGTGTGGTCCCAGCAGCTCGCCAAATGGTCCCTGAACCTCCCAGCGTGTGCACGGGCCCAGTGACCCCGCCAAGCAGGGTCCCAGCAGCTCACCAAATGGTCCCTGGCACCTCCCCAGTGTGCGCACAGGTCCCACCGACCCCGCGCGGGGTCCCAGTGGCTCACAAAATGGTAACTGGCACCTCCCCAGGACAAGCACGGGCCCCAGCGACCCCGCGCGGGGTCCCAGTGGCTCGCAATTGGTCCCTAGCACATCCCCAGAGCGCGCACGGACCCCATCGACTTCACACAGGGTCCAAACAGCTCGCCAAATGCTCCCTGGCACCTCCCCAGCACGTGCACAGGCACCAGCGATCCCGCGCCCGGTCACAGCCTATCACCAAATATACCCTGACACCTCCCCAGCACACGCACTGGGCCCAGCGTCCCCGCGCGGGGTCCCAACGGCACGCCAAAAGGTCCCAGCGGCTCGCCAAATGGTCCCTGGCTCCTATCCAGCGCGCACAAGGCCCAGCAACCACGCACGGATTCCCAGCAGCTCGCAAATGGTCCCTGGCACATCCCCAGCACGGGCACAGGCCCCAGCAACTTTGCGAGGGTTGCCAGCGGCTCGCGAAATGGTCTCTGGCACATCCCCAGCGTACGCACGGGCCCCAGCGACCCCGTGCTGGGTCCCAGCGGCTCGTCAAATGGTCCCTGGCTCCTACCCAGCGCGCACAAGGCCCAGCAACCACGCACGGATTCCCAGCAGCTCGCAAGTGGTCCCTGGCACATCCCCAGCACGGGCACAGGCCCCAGCAACTTTGCGAGGGTTGCCAGCGGCTCGCGAAATGGTCTCTGGCACATCCCCAGCGCACGCACGGGCCACAGCGATTTCTAGCGGGGTCCCAGCAGCTCACCAAATGGTACCTGGTTCCTCCCCAGCACGTGCACTGGCCCCACGACCTCGTGCAGGGTCCCAGAGGCTGGCCAAATGGTCCCTGCCACATCCCCAGCGGGCACATGGACCCCAGCGACTTCGCGCGGGGTCCCAGCGTCTCGCCAAATGGTTCCTGGCTCATCCCCAGCGTGGGCACAGGACCCAGCGACCCCACGATGGGTCCGAGCGGCTCGCCGAATGGTCCCTGGCACCTCCCCAGTGCGCCCACGGGGCCCATGGACACCGTGCGGGGTTCCAGTGGCTCGCCGAATGGTCTCTGGCACCTTACCAGCACGCGCACGGGCCCCAGCGACCCCACGCGGGTTCCCAGCGGCTCGCAAAATTGTCCCTGGCTCGTGCCCAGTGCAAACACAGGGCCCTGCAACCATGCGTGGGGTCCCAGCAGCTCGCCAAATGGTCCCTGGCACCTCCCCAGCGCACGCACTGGGCCCAACAACCGCACACGAGATCACAGCGGCTCACCAAATGGTCCCTGGCAACTCCCCAGCGTGCGCTGGGGCCCACCAAACCCGCTGGCGCGGTCCCAGTGGCTCGCTAAATGTTAACTGGCACCTCCCCAGCACAAGCATCGGGCCCCAGCGACCCCGCAAGGGGGTCCCATCTGCTTGCCAAATGGACCCAGGCACCTTCACAGCACATGCATGGGCCCCAGCGACCCCGCACCCAGCAGCTCTCCAAATGGTCCCTGGCACCTCCCCAGCGCACGCCCAGTCCCAAGCGACCCCGCGCGGGATCCCAGCGGCTCGCCAATTGGTCCCTGGCACCTTACCAGCGTGCGCTCAGGCCCCAGCGACTTCGCGTCTGGTCCCAGCGACTCGCCAAATGGTCCCTGGCTCCTACCTAGCGTGCACGGGGCTCAGTGACTTCGCCCGGGGTCCCTCGCCAAATGGTCCCTAGCCCCTCCCCAGTGCAACCACGGGGCCCAGCGACTTCACACGGGGTCCCAGCAGCTTGCCAAATGGGCCCTGGCCCCTCCCCAGTGCACGCACGGGGACCAGCGACCACGCACGGGGTTCCTGCGGCTCGCCAAATTGCCCCTGGCACCTCCCCTGCACGCACACGGGGCCCAGCAACCTCGCGCAGGATCCCAGAGGATCGCCAAATGGTCCCTAGCACCTCCACAGCGTGCATGACGGGCCCAGCGACCTCGCCAAGAGGGTCCCAGAGGCTTGCCAAATGGTCACTAGCTCATCCCCAGCAGCGCCAAGACGGGCCCCACCGACTTCAAGACGGGTTCCCACCGGCTTGCCAAATGGTCCCCTGGCCCGAGCTCACATGGGCCCCAGCGACTTCAAGCACGTGGCTCCAAGCGGCTCACCAAATGGTACCTGGCTCCTCCCCAGCGCCGCCTGGGCCCCGCGACCACACCGGGTTCCCAGCGGCTGGCGAAATGATCCCTGGCACCTCCCCAGCGATCGCACAGGCCCCAGCGACCTCGCGCAGGGTCCCAGCGGCTTGTCAAATGCTCCCTGGCCCCTCCCCAGCGCACGCCCGAGGCCCAGCGACTTTGCGCTGGGTCCCAGCGGCTCGCCAAATGGTCCCTGGCGCATCTCCATCGCATGCATAGGACCCAATGACTTTGCGCGGGGGTGCCAGCGGCTCGCAAATGGTCCCTGGTACATCACCAGAGTGTGCACAAGCCCCAGTGACTTTGCGCGGGGTCCAAGCAGCTTGCCAAATCGTCCCTGTTCCCTCCCCAGCGTGCCCACGGGGCCCAGCGACCACACGCAGGTTCCTAGCAGCTTGACAAATGGTCCCAGGCACATCCCCAGCGCGCATGGGCCCCAGCGACTTCGCAAGGGGTACCATCGGCTCGCGGAATGGTCCCTGGCACATCCCAAGCGTGTGCACGGGCCCTAGCGACATCGTGAGGCGTCCCAGCGGCTCGCCAAATGTTCCCTGGCACCTCCCCATCACACGCACAGGGCCCAGCGAACCCGTGCGGGGTCCCAGCGGCTCGCCAAATGGTTTCTGGCACATCACCAGTACGCACATGCTCGGGCATCAGCAACCACGCGCGGGGTCCCAGCAGCTCGCCAAATGGTCCCTGGCACCTCCCCAGCGCGCACACTGACCCCAGCTACCAGGCGTGGAGTCCAAGCGGCTCGCAAATGATCCCTGGCACATCCCCAGCACGCGCACAGGCCCCCAAAACATCGCAAGGGGTCCCAGCGGCTTGCCAAATGGTCCCTGGCCCCTCCCCAGCATGCACACGGGGCCCAGCGACCCCCATGGGGTCCCAACGGCTCACCAAATGGTCCCTGGCACCTCACCAGCGAGCGAAAGGGCCCCAGCGGCTCGCCGAATGGTCCCTGCTACATCCCCGGCGCAAGCACTGGGCCCGGCGACCCAGCGCAGGGTCCCAGAGGCTTGCTAATTGGTAACGGGTACATCCCCTACTCGCGCACGGGGCCAAACGACCCCGTGCGGGGATCCAGCGGCTTGCCAAATGGTCCCTGGCCCCTCCCCAGCACGTGCACATGGATGAGTGACTCTGCACAGTGTCCCAGAGGCTCGCAAATGGTCCCTGGCACCTCCCCCTCGCGTGCACAGGGCAGCGACTTCGTGCGAGAACCAAGCGGCTTGCCAAATTGTTCCTGGCTCCTCCCCAGCGCGCGCACGGGGCCCAGCAACCACGCGCGGGGTCCCAGTGGCTCACCAAATGTTCCCTGGCACCTCCCCAGCATGCGCACTGGGCACAGCGACACCGCGCAGGTTTCCAGCGGTTCGCAAATCGTCCCTGGCACATCCCCAGCGAGCGCCCTGGACCCAACGACCCTGTGCAGGTTCCCAGAGGCTCGCCAAATGGTCCCTGGCACCTACCCAGCGCGCACACAGGGCCAAGCAACCACGCATGGGGTCCCAGCGGCTCACAAATGGTCCTTGTCACATACCTAGCACGCTCACGGGCCCCAGCGACCTTGCACAGGGTCCGAGGGGCTCGCCAAACTATCCCTGGCGGCTCCCCAATGCGCGCACGGGCCCCAGCGACCCTGCACAGGGTCCCAGCTGCTCAACAAATGGTTCCTGGCACCTCACAAGCACACGCACTGGATCCAGCGGCCCCGTGCGAAGTCCCAGCGGTTCGACAAATGGTCTCTGGCACCTCCCCAGCGCGCACACGGGCCCCAGAGACCCAGTGCGGGTTCCGAGCGGCTTGACAAATGGTCCCTGGCACCTCCCCCGGTATGTGCACTTGTCCCAGCGACCCCGTGCTTGGTACCAGCGGCACGCCAAACAGTCCCTGGCACCTCCACAGCACGCACACAGGGCAAAGCGACGCAGTGTGGGGTCCCAGCGGATCGCCAAACGGTCCCTGGCACCTCCCCAGCATGCTCCCAATCCCCACCGATGCCGTGCGGGGTCCCAGCAGCTCGCTAAACGGTCCCTGTCACCTCCCTAGCGCACTTGACCCTGTGACCTTGCACAGGGTACGAGGGGCTCGCCAAACTATCCCTGGCGGCTCCCCAATGCGCGCACGGGCCCCAGTGACCCCGCACAGGGTCCCAGATGCTCGAAAAATTGCCCCTGGCACCTCACCAGCACACGCACTGGCCCCAGCGATCCCATGCGGGGTCCCAGCGGATCGACAAATGGTCCCTGGCACCTCCCCAGCACGCACACGGGCCCCAGAGACACCGCACGGGTTCCCAGTGGCTCACTAAATGGTCCCTGGCAAATCCCCATCTCGCGCCCAGTCCCCACCGACCCCGCGTGGGGTCCCAGCAGCTTGCCTAATGGTCCCTGGCACCTACTCAGTGCACGCTCAGGGCCCAGCAACCACGCGCGGGGTCCCAGCGGCTCGCAAATTCTCCCTGGCCCATCCCCAGCATGCGCACAGGCCACAGAGATCCAGCGCGGGGTCACAGCGTCTCGCCAAACGGTCCCTGGCACCACTACAGCAAGCGCCCTGGACTCAGCGCCCCTGCGCGGGGTCCGAGCGGCTCGCCAAGTTGTCCCTGGCACCTACCCAGCACGCAACTGGGCCCCAGCGACCCCGTGCGGGATCCCAGAGGCTCGCCAAATGGTCCCTGGCACCTACCCAGCACGCGCACAGGACCAAGCAACCACGCGCGGGTACCAGCGGCACTCCAAAAAGTCCCTGGCACCTCCACAGCATGCACACAGGGCAAAGCGACGCAGTGTCGGGTCCCAGCGGATCGCCAAGCGGTCCCTGGCACATCCCCAGCCGCCCCAAACCCACTGACGCCGCCAAGGTCCCAGCAGCTCGCCAAATGATCCCTGGCACCTACCCAGTGCACGCACAGTGCCCAGCAACAACGCGCGGGGTCCCAGCGGCTCGCAAATGGTCCCTGGCACCTACCAAGCACGCAACTGGGCCCAGCGACCCCGCGCGGGATCCCAGAGGCTCGCCAAATGGTCCCTGGCACCTACCCAGCACGCGCACAGGACCAAGCAACCACGCGTTGGGTCACAGCGGATCACCAAACTGTCCCTAGCACCTCCCCAGCGCGCGTACGGGGCCCAGCGACACCACGCGGGGTCACAGCGGCTCGTCAAATGGACCCTGGCATATACCAAGCACACGCACGGGTCCCTGCGACTTCGCGTGGTGTCCCAGCGGCTCGCCAAACTATCCTTGGCGGCTCCCCAACGCGCGCACGGGCCCCAGCGACCCCGCATGGGGTCCCAGCTGCTCGATAAATGGTCCTTGGCACCTCCCAAGTGCTCACATGGGCCCCAGAGACCTCCATCCCTGATTCTGAGACCCTGCACGGGTCCCAGCTTGCCAAATGGTCCCTGGCACCTCCCCGCATGCACGGCACAGCAACTTTGCACCAGGCCCCAGTGACTTCCCAGGGCACGCACGTTGGGTCCCAGCGGCCCAGCCAATCCATCCCTGGCACCTCCTCAGCGACCACATGGGTCCCAGAGACCCCTGCACGGGGTCCCAGCTGCTCGCCAAATGGTCTCTGGCAACTCCCCAGCATGCACACAGGCTACAGCAACTTTGCGTGGGGTACCAGCGCCTCGCCAAACGTCCCTGGCACCTCCCCAGGGCACGCACGACACTAGCGACCCCATGCGGGGACCCAGCGGCCCAGGGTATTCCGTCCCTGCCGCCTCCCCAGCAACCGTTCCCAGGGCCCCAGCCCTGACCCCACACGGGGTCCCATCTGCTTGCCACATGGACCTAGGCACCTTCACAGCACATGCATGGGCCCCAGCGACCCCCCAGCAAGGGGTCCCAGCGGCTCTCCAAATGGTCCCTGGCACCTCCCCAGCGTGCGCCCAGTCCCAAGCGACCCCGCTGGGGTCCCAGCGGCTCCCAGCCAAAATGTCCCTGGCACCTCCCCAGCACGCCACTGGGCCCAACAACCGCACGCCAAGAACCCAGCGGCTTGCCAAATGGTCCCTGGCACATCCCCCAGAGCGCCAAATCGACGGACCCCATCGACTTCACAGACAGGGTCCAAACAGCTCGCCAAATGCTCCCTGGCACCTCCCCAGCACGTGCACGGGCACCATCGATCCCGGGGTCCCAGCCTATCACCAAATGTGTACCCTGACACCTCCCCAGCACGCCACTGGGCCCAGCGCCCCCGCAAGGTCCCAGCGGCACGCCAAAAGGTCCCTGGCACCTCCCCAGCACGCCCAGGGCCCAGTCCCAGCAAATGGTCCCTGGCACATCCACAGCATGCGACGTGTCCCCAGCGACTGGGTCTGGCACACAGATCCCAGCAGCTCGCCAAATGGTCCCATGCACCTCCCCAGCACGCCGAACCCAGCCCCATCGACCCCACGCTGGGTCGCAGGGCACACCAAACGGTCCCTGGCATCTCCCAGCAGGAGCAGGAACCACGGAACCAGGGTCCCAGCGCACGCCAAATTGTCCCTGGCACCTCCCCAGGACCAGGGGCAGCGCAAATTGTCCCTGGCACCCTCCCCCCAGCACAAGCACGGGCCCAGCAACCCCGCTGGGGTCCCAGAGGCACGCCAAACGGTCCCTGGCACCTCCCCAGCACAAGCACGGGGCCCAGCGACCCCACGGGAGGTCCCAGAGGCTCGCCAAACGGTCCCTGGCACCTCCCCTGCACGCTCACAGTACCCAGCAGCCACTCGTGGGGTCCCAGAGGCTTGCCAAATGGTCCCTGGCACATCCCCAGTGCGCGCACGGACCACAGTGAATTCGCGCGGGGTCCCAGCGTCTCGCCAAATGTACCTGGCTCATCCCTAGCGCGGGCACGGGACCCATGGACCCCGCGCGGGGTTCCAGTGACTCGCTGAATGGTCCCTGGTACCTTATCAGCACACGCACGGGCCCCAGGGGCACCGTGCGGGGTCCCAGCGGGCTCACCAAATGGTCCCTGGCTCCTACCCAGCGGGCACAGGTCCCAGCAAACCAAACGCAGGGTCCCATCAGCTCTCAAATGGTCCCTGGCACATCCCGAGCGCGCACACGGACCCTAGCGACTAAGCACGGGGTCCCAGCGTCCCTCCAAATGGTACCTGGCTCATCCCCAGCGTTGGCACGGGACCCAGCGACCCCGCAAGGGGTCCCAGCGGCTCGCCGAATGGTCTCTGGCACCTCCCAAGTGCGCGCACAGGGCCCATGTACCCCGCACGGGGTCCCAGTGGCTCGCCGAATGGTCCCTGGCACCTTACTAGCACGCCACGACGACCCCAGCGACCCCGTGCGGGGTCCCAGAGGGCTCGCCACATGGTCCCTGGCTCCTACCCAGCGGGCACAGGTCCCAGCAAACCAAGCGGGGTCCCTTCAGCTCTCAAATGGTCCCTGGCACATCCCCAGCACGCATTACACGGGCCCTAGCGATTTCTAGCGGGATCCCAGCGGCTCACCAAATGTTACCTGGCTCCTCCCCAGTGCACGCACTGGGCTCTGTGACCCCGCACGGGGTCCCAGTGGCTCGCGAAATTGTCCCTGGCACCTCCCCAGCACGTGCACGGGTGCCAGCGACCACGTGCAGGGACCGAGTGGCTCGCTAAATGGTCCCTGGCTCTTACCCAGCGTGCACACAGGGTCCAGCAACCACGCGCGGTGTCCCAGCAGCTCGCAAATGATCCCTGGCACATCCCCAGCGCCAGACAGGGTCCAGCAACCACGCCAGGGGTCCCAGCGGCTCGCAAATGGTCCCTGGCACATCCCCAGCGTGCGGTCAGGACCCAGCGACTTCGCGCCTTGTCCCAGCGGTTCGCCAAATGGTCCCTGGTTCCTACCTAACGCGCACAGGGCCCAGTGACTTCGCCCGGGGTCCCTCACCAAATGGTCGTTAGCCCCTCCCCAGCGCAACCACGGGACCCAGCGACTTCACGCGGGGTCCCAGCAGCTTGCCAAATGGTCCCTGGCCCCACCCGAGTGCACGCACTGGGCCCAGCGACCTCGCGCAGGGTCCCAGAGGCTCGCCAAATGGTCCATAGCACATCCCCAGCACGCACGGGCCCCAGCGACATCGCACGGGTTCCCAGTGGCTTGTCAAATGCTCCCTGGCCCATCCCCAGCGCACGCCTGAGGCCCAGCGACTTTGCACAGGGTCCCAGAGGCTCGCCAAATGTCACCTGGCTCCGTCCCAGCGTGTGCACGGGGCCCAACGACACCGCACGGGGTCCCAGCGGCTTGCCAAATGGTCCCTGGCACATCCCCAGTGCGCGCATGGGACCCAGTGTCTTTACGTTGGTCCCAGCAGCTCGCAAATGGTCCCTGGAACATCTGCAGTGCGCGCACAAGCCCCAGCGACTTTGCGCGGGGTCCCAGCGGCTTGCCAAATCGTCCGTGTTCCCTCCCCAGCGTGCCCACGGGGCCCAGCGACCACACGCAGGCTCCCAGCGGCTTGACAAATGGTCCCTGGCACATCCCCAGCGCCCTCATGGGCCCCAGCGACTTTGCGAGGGGTCCCAGCGGCTAGCCGAATGGTACCTGGCTCCTCCCCAGCGAGCGCATGGGGAGCAGCGACGCCGCGCGGGATCCCAGCGGCTCGCCAATTCATCCCTGGCACCTACCCAGCGTGCGCTCAGGCCCCAGTGACTTCGCGCCTGGTCCCAGCGGCTCACCAAACGGTCCCTGGCTCCTACCTAGCGCGCACGGGGCCCAGTGACTTCGCCTCGGGTCCTCGGTCCCTAGACCCTCCCAAGCCAACCATGGGGCCCAGTGACTTCCTCCCCAGGTCCCAGCAGCTTGCCAAATGGTCCCTGGCCCCCCCCAGTGTGCACACGGAGACCAGCGACCCCAGCTGGGTTTCCTGCGGCTCGCCAAATGGTCCCTGGCACCTCCCCAGCACGCACACGGGGCCCAGCGACCTCGCCAGGGGTCCCAGAGGTTCGCCAAATGGTCCCTAGCACCTCCAGCAGCATGCGACGGGCACAGCGACCTCAAGAGGGTCCCAGAGGTTCGCCAAATGGTCCCTAGCACCTCCACAGCATGCGCACGGGGCCCAGCGACCTCGCGCAGGGTCCCAGAGGTTCGCCAAATGGTCCCTAGCACATCCCCAGCACACACGGGCCCCAACTACTTCGCACGGGTTCCCATTGGCTTGCCAAATGGTCCCTGGCCCCTGCTCGCACGGGCCCCAGCGAATTCACACGTGGTCCAAGCGGCTCACCAAATGGTACCTGGCTCCTCCCCAGCGCACTCCCGGGGCCCTGCGACCACATGCGGGGTCCCAGCGGCTGGCGAAATGATCCCTGGCACCTCCCCAGTGATCGCACAAGCCCCAGCGACCTTGCGCATGGTCACAGGGGCTCGCGAAATGATCCCTGGCTCCTCCTCAGCGATCGCACGGGCCCAAGCGACCTCGCGCAGGGTCCCAGCGGCTTGTCAAATGCTCCCTGGCCCTTCCCCAGCGCGCCCGAGGCCCAGCGACTTTGCGCAGGGTCCCATCGGCTCGCCAAATGTCACCTGGCTCCGCCCCAGCGCAACCACGGGGCCCAGCGACTTCATGCGGAGTCCCAGCAGCTTGCCAAATGGGCCCTGGCCCCTCCCGAGTTCGCGCACAGGCCCCAGCAACCCCGCGCAGGTTCCAGCGGCTTACCAAATGGATCCAGGCACCTCCCCATCATGCGCATTGGGACCAGCGACCCCGCACGTGGTCCCAGCGGTTCTCCAAATGGTCCCTGGTACCTCCCAAGCGCACGCACTGGGCCCAGTGACCTCGCGCGTTGTCCCAGAGGCTCGCCAAATGGTCCCTGGCACCTCCCCAGCGCGTGCACGGGCCCCAGCGATCTCGTGCAGGTTCCCGGAAGCTCGCCAAATGGTCCCTGACACATCCCCAGCGGGCGCAAGCGCCCCATCGACTTTGCGCGGGGTCCCAGCGTCTCGGCAAATGGTCGCTGGCACATCCAAAGCGCGCGCACGGAGCCCAGCGAACCGGAGTGGGGACCCAGCGGCTCACCAAATGGTCCCTGGTACCTCCCAAGCACACGCACTGGGCCCAGTGACCTCGCGCAGTGTCCCAGAGGCTAGCCAAATTGTCCCTGGCACCTCCCCACCGCGTGCATAGGCCCAGTGACCCCGCGCGGGGTCCCAGCGGCTCGCCAAATGGTCCCTGGCACATCCCCAGCGCGCACATGGGCCCCAGCGATTTGTAGCGGGGTCCCAGCGACTCACCAAATGGTACCTGGCTCCTGCCCTGTGCGCCCACGGGCCCCAGCGACCTCGCGCAAGGTCCCAGAGGCTCACAAAATAGTCTCTGGCTCGTACCCAGTGCACGCACAGGGCACAGCAACCACGCGCGGGGTTCCAGTGGCTTGCCGAATGGTCCATGGCACCTCCCCAACGCGCGCATGGGGCCCAGTGACCACGCACGGGGTTCCCAGCAGCCAGCCAAATAATCCCTGGCACCTCCCCAGCGTGGGCACCGGCCCCAGAGACCCCGTGTGTGGTCCGAGCGGCTCGCAAAATCGTCCCTGGCACCTCCCCAGCGATCGCACGGGCACCAGCGGCTTCGCGCAGGGTCCCAGAGGCTCGCCAAATGGTCCCTGGCACATACCCAGCGCCACAAGGGCCCAGCGACCACGCGCGGGGTCCCAGCGGCTAGCCAAATTGTCCCTGTCACCTCACCAGTGCATGCATGGGGCCCAGCGACCCCGAGCTGGTTCCCAGCGGCTCGCCAAATGGTCCCTGGTACCTGCCCAGCGCACGCACTCAGCCCAGCGACCCCGCGCAAGGTCCCAGAGGCTCGCCAAATGGTCCCTGGCACATACCCATTCTTGCGCCAAGACGGGCACAGCGACCCCCGAGCGGGGGCCCCAGTGGCTCGCACAATGGTCCCTGGTACCTCCCAAGCACACGCACAGGGCCCAGTGACCTCGCGCAGTGACCCAGAGGCTCGCCAAATGGTCCCTGGGACATCCCCAGGGCGCGGACGGGCCCCAGCAACTTCGAGCGGGGTCCCAGCGGCTCCCCAAAAGGTCGCTGGCACCTCCCTAGCACGCACACGGGGCCCAGAGACCACGTGCGGGGTCCCAGTGGCTCGCCAAATGGTCCCTGGCACCTCCCCAACGCACGCACTGGGCCCAGTGACCCCATGCGGGGTCCCAGCAGCTCGTGAAATTGTCCCTGGCACCTCCCCAGCGCGTGCACGGGCCCCAGCGATCTCGTGCAGGTTCCCAGCGGCTCGCCAAATGGTACCTGTAATAATGTAATAATGTGATATCTTGTAATAATTGTAAGTCGCCCTGGATAAGGGCGTCTGCTAAGAAATAAATAATAATAATAATAATACCTGACACCTCTCAACCAAATGCGTGCATGAGGCTCAGCGACCCCGCGCGGGGACCCAGCAGCTCGCCAAATGGTCCCTGGCACCTTACCAGCATGCGCATGGGGCCAGCAACCCCAAGCGGGGTCCCAGCTGCCTCGCCAAATGGTCCCTGGATCATCCCCAGCGAGCGACGGGCCCAGCTACCCCCCAAGATGTCCCAGCGGCTTGCAAAATGGTCCCTTGCACCTCCCCAGCACGCGCATGGGGCCCAGCGACCCCCCGCTCTGTCCCACCGGCTCGCCAAATGTTCCCTGTCACCTTACCAGCATGCGCACAGGCCCCAGCGACCCTGTGCGGGGGCCCAGCGGTTCGCCAAATGGTCCCTGGCTCCTACTCAGTGCGCGCACAGGGCCCAGCAACCACGCGTGGGGTCCCAGCGGCTCGCAAATGGTCCCTGGCACATCCCCAGCGCGGGCACTTGACCCAGCGACCACACGCGTGGTCCCAGCGGCTAGCCAAATGGTCCCTGGCACATCCCAGAGCGCGCACGGCCCAGTGACCTCGCGTGGGGTCTCAGTGGCTCTCCAAATGGTCCCTGGTACCTATCCAGGGGAAGCACTACGCCCAGCGACCCCACGCTGGGTCCGAGCGGCTCGACAAATGGTCCCTGGTACCTCCCCAGCACGCGCACCGGCCCCAGCGACTTCTCATAGGGTTCCAGCAGTTCGCCAAATGGAACCTAGAACCTCCCAAGCGCACGCACTGGGCCCAGCGACCCCACGCGGGGTCACAGCGGCTCGCCAAATGGTCTCATGCACCTCCCCAGCATGCTCACTGGTACCAGCGACCCGGCGCGGGGTCCCAGCGGCTCGCAAAATGGTCCCTGGCACCTCCTCAGCGTGCACACGGGCCCCAGGTACCAAGTGTAGATACCCAGCCCAAAAGGTCCCAAAAGGTCGACCTGGCACCTCCCTAGCACGCACATGGGGCCCAGAGACCACGGGTCCCAGCGACCCCGGGGTCCCAGTGGCCCTGGTCCTCCCCAGCCTAATGGTCCCTGGCACCCCAGCAGCTTGCCAAATGGACCCTGGCCTCTCCCCCCAAGACGGGGCCCAAACCCCAAGGTCCCAGCGACCCCAAATGGTCCCTGGCCCAGCGGGCTCGCCAAATGGTCTCATGCACCTCCCCAGCATGCTCAAATGGTCCCTGGTTCCTCCCTGCACCCGCCCCAGCGCAGACAGGGCCCAGAGACCCCTTCAAGGGTCCCAGCAGCTTGCCAAATGGACCCTGGCCCCTCCCCAGCGCGCGCACGGGGCCCAAAAACCCCAAGCGGGGTCCCAGCGGCTCGTCAAATGGTCCCTGGCCACTTCCCAGCGCACGCACGGGGCCCACCGACCCCACGCGGGGTCCCAGCGGCTCGCCAAATGGTCTCATGCACCTCCCCAGCATGCTCACTGGTACCAGCGACCCGGCGTGGGGTCCCAATGGCTCGCCAAATAATCCCTGCACCCGCCCCAGCGTGTAGACGGGCCACAGAGACCCCTTCGCGGCGTCCCAGCAGATTGCCAAATGGACCCTGGCCCCTCCCCAGCACACGCACGGGGCCCAACAACCCCAAGCGGGGTCCCAGCGGCTCGTCAAATAGTCCCTGGCCACTCCCCACCGCACGCACGGGGCCCAGCGACCCCACGCGGGGTCCCAGCGGCTCGCCAAATGGTCTCATGCACCTCCCCAGCATGCTCACTGGTACCAGCGACCCGGCGTGGGGTCCCAATGGCTCGCCAAATAATCCCTGGACCCGTCCCAGCATGTAGACGGGCCCCAGAGGCCCCTTCGCGGGGTCCCAGCAGATTGCCAAATGGACCCTGGCCCCTCCCCAGCACGCCAAGACGGGCCCAACAACCCCCCAAGCGGGTCCCAGCGGCTCGTCAAATGGTCCCTGGCCACTCCCCACCGCACGCACGGGGCCCAGCGACCCCACGCGGGGTCCCAGCGGCTCGCCAAATGGTCTCATGCACCTCCCCAGCATGCTCACTGGTACCAGCGACCCGGCACGGGGTCCCAATGGCTCGCCAAATACTCCCTGGCACCTCCCCAGTGCGTAGACGGGCTCCAGAGACCCCGCGCGGGGTCCGTCTGAGTCGCCAAATGGTCCCTGGCTCCTCCCCAGCACAATCACGGGGCCCAGCGACCCCTCGCTGGGTCACAGTGGCTCGCCAAATAGTCCCTGGTACCTCCCCAGCAAACGCACTGCGCCCAGCGACCCCACGCGGGGTCCGAGTGGCTGGACAAATGGTCCCTGGCACCTTACCAGCACGCGCACGGGCCCCAGCGACCCTGTGCGGGGTCCCAGCGGCTCGCCAAATGATCCCTGGCTCCTACCCAGCGCGCGCACAGGGCCCAGCAACCACGCGCAGGGTCCCAGCAGCTCGCAAATGGTCCCTGGCACATCCCCAGAGTGGGCACAGGCCCCAGCAACTTCGCGAGGGTTCCCAGCGGCTCGCCAAATGGTTCTTGGCTCTGCCCCTGCGCATGTACGGGGCCCTGCGACCACGCGCGGTGTCCCAGCGGCTCGCAAATGGTACCTTGCCCGTCCCCAGCGTGCACTTGGGGTGCCAGCAGCTCGGCACATGGTCACTGGCACCTCACCAGCGTGCGCACGGGGCCCAGCGACCCCGCGTGGGGTCCCAGCAGCTTGCCAAATGGATCCAGGCACCTCCCCATCACACGCATTGGGCCCAGCGACCCCGCACGTGGTCCCAGCGGTTCTCCAAATGGTCCCTGGTACCTCCCAAGCGCACGCACTGGGCCCAGTGACCTCGCGCGGTGTCCCAGAGGCTCGCCAAATGATCCCTGCCACATCCCCAACACGCGCACAGGGCCCAGCAACCGCGCGCGGGGTCCCAGCACCTCGCAAATGGTCCCTGGCACATCCCCAGTGCACTTACGGGCCCCAGCGACGTTGCGCGGGGTCCCAGCGTCTCGCAAAAAGTCCCTGGCACATCCCCAGTGCGCGCACGAGCCCCAGCGACTTCGCGCGGGGTCCCAGCAGCTTGCCAAATAGACCCTGGCCACTCCCCAGCACACGCACGGGGCCCAGCGACCCCACGCGGGGTCCGAGTGGCTGGACAAATGGTCCCTGTCACCTTACCAGCACGCCAAGACGGGCCCAGCGACCCCGCAAGGGGGTTCCAGCGGCATGCCAAAAGATCCCTGGCACCTCCCCAGCAGCCAAGACAGGCCCCAGCTACCAGGCGAGAGTCCAAGGGCTCCCCAAAAGGTCCCTGGCACATCCCCAGCACGCACGGGGCCCAGAGACCCAACTCGGGGTCCCAGAGGCTCGCCAAATGGTCCCTGGCCACTCCCCAGCGCATGCACGGGGCTCAGAGACACAACACGGGGTCCCAGTGGCTCGTCAAATGGTGCCTGGCTCCTCCCCAGCGCGTGGACAGGGCCCAGCAACCGCGCGCGGGGTCCCATCACCTCGCAAATGGTCCCTGGCACATCTCCAGTGCACGCACAGGCCCCGCGACTTTGCGCGGGGTCCCAGCGGCTACCCGAATGGTCCCTGGCTCATCCCCAGCGCGGGCACGGGACCCAGCGACCACGCACGGGGTCCCAGCGGCTAGCCGAATGGTCCCTGGCACATGCCCAGAGCGCGCACGGGGTCCAGTGACCCTGCGCGGGGTCCGAACGGCTCGCCAAATGGTACCTGACACCTCTCAGGCGCGCGCATAAGGCCCAGCGACCCCACACGGTGTCCCAGCAGCTCACCAAATCGTCTCTGGCACCTCAACAGCGATCGCACAGCCCCAGCGACCCAAGAGGGTCCCAGAGGCTCCCCCAAATGGTCCCTGGCACATACCCAGTGCTCGCCAGGGCCCAGCAAACCCGCGCGGGGTCCCAGAGGCTAGCCAAATTGTCCCTGGCACCTCCCCAGCGCGTGCATGGGGCCCAGCGACCCGGAGCGGGGTCCCAGCGGCTCGCCAAATTGTCCCTGGTACCTGCCCAGTGCACACACTCGGCCCAGCGACCCCGCGCGGGATCCCAGAGGCTCGCCAAATGGTCCCTGGCACCTCCCCAGCGCGTGCACGGGCCCCAGCGACTTTGCGCGGGGTCCCAGCGGCTCGCCAAATGGTCCCTGGTACCTGCCCAGCGCACACACTCGGCCCAGCGACCCAGCGCGGGATCCCAGAGGCTCGCCAAATGGTCCCTGGCACATCCCCAGCACGTGCACGGGCCCCAGCGACTTTGCGCGGGGTCCCAGCGGCTCGCCAAATGGTCCCTGGCACCTTACCAGCGTCCGCACAGGCCACATCAACCCTGAGCAGGGTCCCAGCGGCTCGCTAAATAGTCCCTTGACCCTCCCCAGCGCTGGGCACGGGCCCCAGCAACTTTGGGTCGAGGGGTCCCAGCATCTCGCCAAATGGTACCTGGCTCATCCCCAGCGCGGGCATGGGACCCAGCGACCCCGCACGGGGTCCCAGTGGCTCGCCAAGTTGTCCCTGGCACCTACCCAGCACGCAACTGGGCCCCAGCGACCCAGTGTGGTCCGAGCGGCTCGCCAAATGGTCCCTGGCACCTACCCAGCATGCGCACAGGACCAAGCAACCACGCGTTGGGTCACAGCGGATCACCAAACTGTCCCTAGCACCTCCCCATCGCGCGTACGGGGCCCAGCAACACCACGCGGGGTCACAGCGGCTCGTCAAATGGACCCTGACATATACCCAGCACACGCACGGGTCCCTGCGACTTCGCGTGGGGTCCCAGCGGCTTGCCAAATGTCACCTGGCTCCACCCCAGCGTGGGCACGGTCCCCAACGACACTGCGCGGGGTCCCAGCGGCTCGCCAAAATGTCCCTTGCACCTCCCCAGCACGCCTACTGGGCCCAACAACCGCACGCGAGAACCCAGCGGCTTGCCAAATGGTCCCTGGCACCTCCCCAGCGTGCGCACAAGTCCCACCGACCACGCGCGGGGTCCCAGTGGCTCGCAAAATGGTAACTGGCATCTCCCCAGGACATGCACGGGCCCCAGCGACCCCGCGCGGGGTCCCAGCAGCTTGGCAAATGGTCCCTGGCACCTATCCAGCGCACGCACAGGGCCCAGCTACCACGCGTGGGTCCCAGCAGCTCGCAATGGTCCCTGGCACATCCCCAGAGCGCCGGGACGGACCCCATCGACTTCAAGACAGGGTCCAAACAGCTCGCCAAATGCTCCCTGGCACCTCCCCAGCACGCACGCACGGGCACCAGCGATCCCGCCGGGTCCCATCGGCTCGCCAAATGTCACCTGGCTCCACCCCAGCGTGGCACGGTCCCCAACGACACCGCGCTGGGTCCCAGCGGCTCGCCAAATGGTCCCTGGCACATCCCCAGTGCGCCGCATGGGCCCCAGTGACTTTGCTCTGTGTGCCAGCGGCTTGTAAATGGTCCTTGGAACATCTGCAGCACGCACATGGGCCCCTGTGTCTTCACGCGGGGTCCCAGCGGCTCGCAAATGGTCCCTGGCACATCACCAGAGCACGCACAAGCCCCAGCGACTTTGCGCGGGGTCCCAGCGGCTTGCCAAATCGTCCGTGTTCCCTCCCCAGCGTGCCCACGGGGCCCAGCGACCACACGCAGGTTCCCAGTGGCTTGACAAATGGTCCCTGGCACATCCCCAGCGCGCGCATGGGCCCCAGCGACTTCGCGAGGGGTCCCAGCGGCTAGCAGAATGGTCCCTGGCACCTCCCCAGCGAGCCAAACGGGCCCAGCGAAACCGCTGCGGGATCCCAGCGGCTCGCCAAATGGTCCCTGGCACCTTCCCAGCGCACGCACAGGCCCCAGCGACTTCGCCCTGGTCCCAGCGACTCGCCAAATGGTCCCTGGCTCCTACCCAGCACGCGAAGACGGGGCCCATTGACCCAGCCCGGGGTCCAGCAGCTCGCCAAATGGTCCCTGGCCCCTCCCCAGCGCAACCACGGGGCCCAGCGACTTCACGCGGGGTCCCAGCAGCTTGCCAAATGGGCCCTGGCCCCTCCCCAGTGCACGCATGGGGACCAGCGACCACGCACGGGGTTCCTGCCGCTCGCCAAATTGTCCCTGGCACCTCCCCAGCACGCACACGAGGCCCAGCAACCTCGCGCAGGGTCCCAGAGGATCGCCAAATGGTCCCTAGCTCATCCCCAGCACCAAGACGGGCCCCACCGACCAGCAACACGGGTTCCCACCGCTTGCCAAATGGTCCCTGGCCCCAGCTCACATGGGCCCCAGCGACTTCGCACGGGTCCAAGCGGCTCACCAAATGGTCCCTGGCTCCTCCCCAGCAGCCACGGGGCCCCAGCGACCACGCGCAGGGTCCCAGCAGCTCGCAAATGGTCCCTGGCACATCCCCAGAGTGGGCACAGGCCCCAGCAACTTCGCGAGAGTTCCCAGCGGCTCGCTAAATGGTTCTTGGCTCTGCCCCTGCGCATGTCGGGGGCCCTGCCACGCCAGCGGGTGTCCCAGCGGCTCGCAAATGGTACCTTGCCCCAGTCCCCCCCAGCACCCAGCTTGGGGTGCCAGCAGCTCGGCACATGGTCACTGGCACCTCACCAGCGCAAGACACGGGCCCAGCGACCCAGGCGGGGTCCCAGCAGCTTGCCAAATGGATCCTGGCACCTCCCCATCACACGCATTGGGCCCAGCGACCCCGCACGTGGTCCCAGCGGTTCTCCAAATGGTCCCTGGTACCTCCCAAGCGCACGCACTGGGCTCAGTGACCTCGCGGGGGTCCCAGAGGCTCGCCAAATGATCCCTGCCACATCCCCAACACGCGCACAGGGCCCAGCAACCGCGCGCGGGGTCCCAGCAACTCGCAAATGGTCCCTGGCACATCCCCAGTGCACTTTACGGGCCCCAGCGACGTACCTGGCTCGCCGGGTCCCAGTGTCTCGCCAAAGTCCCTGGCACATCCCCAGCGGCACAAATGGTCCCGAGCCCCAGCGACTTCGCGCGGGGTCCCAGCAGCTTGCCAAATAGACCCTGGCCACTCCCCAGCACACGCACGGGGCCCAGCGACCCCACGCCCCAGTCCAGTGGCTGGACAAATGGTCCCTGTCACCTTTACCAGCACGCACACGGGGGCCCAGCGACCCCGCCAGGGGGTTCCAGCGGCATGCCAAAAGATCCCTGGCACCTCCCCAGCACGCCACACAGGCCCCAGCTACCAGGCGAGAGTCCCAGGGCCCAAAAGGTCCCTGGCACATCCCCAGCACACTCACGGGCCCAGAGACCCAACTGGGGTCCCAGAGGCTCGCCAAATGGTCCCTGGCCACTCCCCAGCGCATGCATCGGGCTCAGAGACCCAACACGGGTCCCAGTGGCTCGTCAAATGGTGCCTGGCTCCTCCCCAGCGCAGCACAGGGCCCAGAAACCACGCCGGGTCCCCATCACCGCAAATGGTCCCTGGCACATCTCCAGTGCACGCACAGGCCCCGCGACTTTGGGTCCCAGCGGCTACCCGAATGGTCCCTGGCTCATCCCCAGCACGGCACGGGACCCAGCGACCACGCACGGGTCCCAGCGGCTTTACAAATGGTCCCTGGCACATGCCCAGAGCGCACGCACGGGTCCAGTGACCCCGCGCTGGGGTCCCAACGGCTCGCCAAATGGTCCCTGGCTCCTCCCCCGCATGCACGGGCCCAGCACACCGCGTGGGGGTCCCAGCGGCTCGCCAAATGGTCCCAGTGGGCCCTCGTCAATGGTCCCTGGCTCCGCCCCGCGCACGCACGGGCCCAGCGACCACGCCAATGGTCCCAGCAGCTAGCCAAATTGTCCCTGGTACCTGCCCAGCACACGCACCCAGCCCAGCGACCCTGCTGCACTGGGTCCCAGAGGCTCGCCAAATAGACCCTGGCCACCC
Source organism: Huso huso (assembly GCA_036884735.1). Classification (NCBI taxonomy): domain Eukaryota; kingdom Metazoa; phylum Chordata; class Actinopteri; order Acipenseriformes; family Acipenseridae; genus Huso; species Huso huso. The sequence continues at coordinate 48,404 of JAHFZB010000133.1, forward strand.
CCAGCACACGCACGGGGCCCAGCGACCCCACTGGGTCCGAGTGGCTGGACAAATGGTCCCTGTCACCCAGCAGCGCGCGCAAGACGGGCCCAGCGACCCCGCATGGGGTTCCAGCGGCATGCCAAAAGATCCCTGGCACCTCCCCAGCCGCAAGACAGGCCCCAGCTACCAGGCGGAGTCCCAGGGCTCACCAAAAGGTCCCTGGCACATCCCCAGCACACGCACGGGGCCCAGAGACCCAACTCGGGGTCCCAGAGGCTCGCCAAATGGTCCCTGGCCACCCCCAGCGCATGCACGGGCTCAGAGACCCAACACGGGTCCCAGCGGCTCCCCCGAATGGTCCCTGGCTCATCCCCAGCACGCACAGGCACGGGCCCCAGCGATCACCCAGCGCAGATTCCCAGAGGCTCGCCAAATGGTCCCTGGCACCTTACCAGCGTCCGCACAGGCCACATCAACCCTGAGCAGGGTCCCAGCGGCTCGCTAAATGGTCCCTTGACCTCCCTAGCGCTGGGCACGGGCCCCAGCAACTTTGGGGGTCCCAGCGCCTCGCCAAATGGTACCTGGCTCATCCCCAGCGCTGGCATGGGACCCAGCGACCCCAAGACGGGTCCCAGTGGCTCGCCAAATTGTCCCTGGCACCTCCCAGCACGCAACTGGGCCCCAGCGACCCCATGTGGTCCCAGCGGCTCGCCAAATGGTCCCTGGCACCTACCCAGCATGCTCACAGGACCAAGCAACCACGCCATGGGTCACAGCGGATCACCAAACTGTCCCTAGCACCTCCCCATCACAAGCACAGGGCCCAGCAACACCACGCTGGGTCACAGCAGCTCGTCAAATGGACCCTGGCATATACCCAGCACACGCACGGGTCCCTGCGACCCCCAGCGGCTTGCCAAATGGTCCCTGGCACCTCCCCGGCACGCACGGGCCCCAGTGACTTCACGCGGGTCCCAGCGGCTCGCCAATCCATCCCTGGCACCTCCCCAGCACGCGCATGGGTCCCAGAGACCCTGCATGGGGTCCCAGCTGCTCGCCAAATGGTCCCTGGCAACTCCCCAGCATGCACACAGGCCCACAGCGACTTTAAATGGGGTACCAGCGGCTCACCAAACGCCCCTGGCACCTCCCCAGGGCACGCACGGGGCACTAGCGACCCCATGTGGGGGACCCAGCGGCTAGGTATTCCGTCCCTGGCGCCCCCCCAGTGTGCGTTCAGGCCCCAGTGACCCCACACGGGTCCCATCTGCTTGCCAAATGGACCCAGGCACCTTCACAGCACATTCATGGGCCCCAGCGACCCAGTGCGGGTCCCAGCGGCTCTCCAAATGGTCCCTGGCACCTCCCCAGCGCCCCCAGTTCCCAGCGACCCCGCGGGGGTCCCAGCGGCTCACCAAAATGTCCCTTGCACCTCCCCAGCACGCTCACTGGGCCCAACAACCGCACGCCCAGAACCCAGCGGCTTGCCAAATGGTCCCTGGCACCTCCCCAGCGGGCCCCAGTGACGCACAAGTCCCACCGACCCCCCAGCACCCAGTGGCTCGCAAAATGGTAACTGGCATCTCCCCAGGACAAGCACGGGCCCCAGTGACCCCGTGCGGGGTCCCAGCAGCTTGGCAAATGGTCCCTGGCACCTATCCAGCGCACGCACAGGGCCCAGCTACCACGCTGCGGGGGTCCCAGCAGCTCGCAAATGGTCCCTGGCACATCCCCAGAGCGCGCACGGACCCCATCGACTTCGCACAGGGTCCAAACAGCTCGCCAAATGCTCCCTGGCACCTCCCCAGCACGTGCACGGGCACCAGCGATCCCGCGCCGGGTCCCATCGGCTCGCCAAATGTCACCTGGCTCCACCCCAGCGTGGGCACGGTCCCCAACGACACTGCGCGGGGTCCCAGCGGCTCGCCAAATGGTCCCTGGCACATCCCCAGTGCGCCAGATGGGCCCCAGTGACTTTGCTCTGTGTGCCAGCGGCTTGTAAATGGTCCTTGGAACATCTGCAGCACGCGCACGGGCCCCTGTGTCATCACGCGGGGTCCCAGCGGCTCGCAAATGGTCCCTGGCACATCACCAGAGCACGCACAAGCCCCAGCGACTTTGCGCGGGGTCCCAGCGGCTTGCCAAATCGTCTGTGTTCCCTCCCCAGCGTGCCCACGGGGCCCAGCGACCACACGCAGGTTCCCAGTGGCTTGACAAATGGTCCCTGGCACATCCCCAGCGCGCGCATGTGCCCCAGCGACTTCGCGAGGGGTCCCAGCGGCTAGCAGAATGGTACCTGGCTCCTCCCCAGCGAGCGCACGGGGAGCAGCGAAACCGCGCAGGATCCCAGCGGCTCGCCAATTGGTCCGTGGCACCTTCCCAGCGTGCGCTCAGGCCCCAGCGACTTCGCGTCTGGTCCCAGCGACTCGCCAAATGGTCCCTGGCACCTACCTAGCGCAAAAGGGGCCCAGTGACTTCGCCCGGGGTCCCTCGCCAAATGGTCCCTAGCCCCTCCCCAGCGCAACCACGGGGCCCAGCGACTTCACCTGGGGTCCCAGCAGCTTGCCAAATGGGCCCTGGCCCCTCCCCAGTGCACGCACGGGGACCAGCGACCACGCACGGGGTTCCTGCGGTTCGCCAAATTGTCCCTGGCACCTCCCCAGCACACACACGAGGCCCAGCAACCTCGCGCAGGGTCCCAGAATATCGCCAAATGGTCCGTAGCACCTCCACAGCGTGCGCACGGGGCCTAGCGACCTCGCGCAGGGTCCCAGAGGCTTGCCAAATGGTCCCTGGTACCTCCCAAGCGCACGCACTGGCCCCAGCGACCTCGCGCAGTGTCCAAGAGGCTCGCACATGGTCCCTTTCCTATCCCCAGCGCAGGCACAGACCCCAGCAACTTCGCGAGGGTCCCCAGCGGCTAGCCAAATGGTACCTGACACCTCTCAGGCGCGCGCATGAGGCCCAGCGACCCCACGCGGTGTCCCAGCAGCTCACCAAATCGTCCCTAGCACCTCAACAGCGATCGCACGGGCCCAGCGACCTCTGCCGCGGGGTCCCAGCGGCTCCCCAAATGGACCCTGGCTTTTACCCAGCGCACGACAGGGCCCAGCAACCACGCGCAGGGTCCCAGCGGATTATAAATGGTCCCTGCCCTCCCCCCACGCGCAAGACTGGGCCCAGCGACTCCCCAGCAGGTGTCCCAGCAGCTCACCAAATGGTCCCTGGCACCTTACCAGCGCCTGCACAGGCCACATCAACCCTGAGCAGGGTCCCAGCGGCTCGCTAAATGGTCCCTTGACCCTCCCCAGCGCGGGCACAGGCCCCAGCAACTTTGCGAGGGGTCCCAGCGTCTCGCCAAATGGTACCTGGCTCATCCCCAGCGTGCGCACGGGGCCCAGCGACCAACCTCGCGCGGGGTCCCAGAGGCTTGCCAAATGGTCCCTAGCTCATCCCCAGCGCCAAGACGGGGCCCCACCGACTTCACACAGGTTCCCACCGGCTTGCCAAATGGTCCCTGGCCCGAGCTCATATGGGCCCCAGCGACTTCAAGACGGGTCCAAGCGGCTCACCAAATGGTACCTGACTCCTCCCCAGCGCGTGCCCGGGGCCCTGCGACCACACTCGGGGTCCCAGCGGCTGGCGAAATGATCCCTGGCACCTCCCCAGCGATCGCACAGGCCCCAGCGACCTCGCACAGGGTCACAGGGGCTCGCGAAATGGTCCCTGGCTCCTCAGCAATCGCACAGGCCCAAGCGACGTCGCGCAGGGTCCCAGCGGCTTGTCAAATGCTCCCTGGCCCCTCCCCAGCGCACGCCCGAGGCCCAGCGACTTTGCGCTGGGTCCCAGCGGCTCGCCAAATGGTCCCTGGCACATCTCCAGCGCATGCATGGGCCCCAGTGACTTTGCGCAGGGTGCCAGCGGCTCGCAAATGGTCCCTGGTACATCACCAGAGTGTGCACAAGCCCCAGTGACTTTGCGCGGGGTCCAAGCGGCTTGCCAAATCGTCCCTGTTCCCTCCCCAGATTGGCCCAGCGACCACACGCAGGTTCCCAGCGGCTTGACAAATGGTCCCAGGCACATCCCCAGCGCCAATGGGCCCCAGCGACTTCAAAAGGGGGTACCATCGGCTCGCCAAATGTTCCCTGGCACCTCCCCATCACACGCACAGGGCCCAGCGACATCGTGCGGGTCCCAGCGGCTCGCCAAATGGTTTCTGGCACATCACCAGTACGCACATGCTCGGGCATCAGCAATCACGCGCGGGGTCTCAGCAGCTCGCCAAATGGTCCCTGGCACCTCCCCAGCGCGCACACTGACCCCAGCTACCAGGCGTGGAGTCCAAGCGGCTCGCAAATGATCCCTGGCACATCCCCAGCACGCGCACAGGCCCCCAAAACATCGCAAGGGGTCCCAGCGGCTCGCCAAATGGTCCCTGGCACCTCACCAGTGAGCAAAAGGGCCCCAGCGGCTCGCCAAATGGTCCCTGCTACATCCCCGGCGCAAGCACTGGGCCCGGAGACCCAGCGCAGGGTCCCAGAGGCTTGCTAATTGGTAACGGGTACATCCCCTACTCGCAAGACGGGCCAAACGACCCCGCAAGGGATCCAGTGGCTCGCCATATGGTCCCTGGCACATCCCCAGCACACGCACGTGCCCGAGCGACTTCGCGTGGCGTCCCAGTGGCTCTCCAAATGTTCCCTGGCACGTCCCCAGCGAGCGCCCTGGACCCAACGACCCTGTGCGGGTTCCCAGAGGCTCGACAAATGGTCCCTGGCACCTACCCAGTGCGCGCACAGGTCCCAGCAACCATGCGTGGGGTCCCAGCAGCTCACAAATGGTCCTTGTCACATACCCAGCACACACACGGGAACCAGCGACCCCGCGGGGGTTCCCAGAGGCTCGCCAAATAGTCCCTGGCACCTCCCCCTCGCGTGCACAGGGCAGCAACATCGTGCGAGGATTTTGTGGCTTGCCAAATGGTCCCTGGCACATCCCCAGTGACCCCAGCACGCACACTGGACCCAGCCACCTCACTCGGGGTCCCAGCGGCTCACCAAATGGTCCCTGGCGCCTCCCC